>CM034155.1:164663904-164955559 GCA_019776745.2 Taxus chinensis | reverse complement strand
GTTTGATTGTGTGTGGGTTGTGTATGTTTTGTTCGTGTGTTAGTGGGTCGTATGGGTGGTGGTTTAGCCGAGGGGTGCTGACACATGTTTTTCACTAAACGTGGTTTTCTTGGACACAGAAGTTACGTTCAGCTGATTAGATGATGAGGCTACAGATGGCATGGTAGCAGGGAACAACCACGGAGAAAGGGGAGTGACAGAAAATAAATCCTTTGATGATGGGATTGGTTAGGGTTGATAGGTGGACCGGATACGTGGGGTAACGATGTTGTGATACCCTTTGATCTCTGTATAGGTGTAAGAGGCGTAGGTCGTTTTACAGAAAACAAAGGAGGTATGATATATTGGTGTAATGTGGAGGGATGAGGTCCCAATATGGAAGGTGGGTGTGACGATGAGGGTTTTAATTGTGATAGAGGCCCGGATTGCGTTCGTCTCCTAGGTGGCGGAACGGATTTATTTCTGGAAAGATCGAGTCGCTCAGGCGGGTGTGTTAGACTGGGCATTGGTGAGGTCCCAAGCGTAGGGGAAGATCTGGTTAAGTTGATAGAAGTGGACGGGGCATTTGGTAGGGGTGAGGGGGGGTGAAGGGCGAGAACAGGGGCATTTTAAGCTTCTGTAAGCACTTCGGGTAAATGGTGGAGACATCAGGATCAGTCATTTGCATTTGAGTAGAAACAGGAGTACTCAAACGTTCCCATAGGGCCTGTCTATCTTCTGTGGAATGACAGTCTCCAGGTGTGATTTGTAATTTTGGTACAGAGGAAAAGTGAGTTGTAATTCCAATCCATTGCGGGTGTGACACAGGAGGCAGATGAGGCACTGTATCAGTAGATGCTAGGAGGTCAACCGGTCGTTGAAAAGATTTAGGCGATGAGGGACTAATAGGTAGGAGGGCGTGTTTCGAGGAGATCTGTCATGTTAAAAGAATGTGGTGATGTTAGTGTAAGAGATTTCTCGTCTAAGGATGTCAAAAGGAGTGGTGAGCCTTCCTCTTGTGTAGCAAGAGTGGTAGAAGGGGACGTTTGGGAAATAGATAAATAGATAGCATCCGCTCACAGTCTTGTAGGGATGTGGTGTAAGAAGACTCATTGATGGGAAGAGAAGCCTGGGCAGTTAACTCTTCTATGGGTAAAGGAACGATTTCGCTTTGGCTTGATGGTGGTAAAGGAGGTTCGGGGCTCCTGTGTTAGTGGAGAGGCTTGATTCAAAATTTTCTCGATAGAGGCTTTTGGCTGAGAATCGAAGACTGCATGGATCTCATGAACCTCTCCTCAGCTAAGATATCTTGGTTTACGTTGCTGCTGGACGAGTGATTCGGGAATGGCTTGTTGAAAATTTTCAGATTTCGGTTAGCAGGGGCGTTAGGATTATCGAGTGTTATATCCCCTGCGTCAACCATTTCCTGCACTATGTTTTTCAACATCTTGCAGTTTTCATGACTATGTCCTTTACGCGGTGAAAGTTACAAAAGTCATTTTCTTGTACCAGGAAGGTATTGCGCGGGTGGAGTCAAACCCGGAGTGAGGTTTAACAGGGGGCAAGGTGATAGCCCCAGCTTTGAGCAATTTCTCTAGGATGACGCCATAAGTTTCTCCCAAGGGAGTGTAATTGGTGGGCTCAGCTTTGTATTTATAGGTGGTTTTTGGTGGAGTATTGGACGGTGATTGGGATTTGACCATCACCGCGTGGACAGATCCTTTTGATTTAGAAGAGGTGGACGCATGGGGAGTGGTGGTATTTGGTTTATTGGTAGAATCAGGAGTTCGGAAAGTGGAGTTCTTGTTGCGCAACCGCAATTTCTCTTCCTCTAAGGCTCGAATTTCTAATTTTCGAGCCATAGTAAAGGCCTCGTCGAATGTACGGAAAGTTTTGAATTTGGAGGGTAGGGGAGATGTGCTTAGCGCAGGCCCCGCGTAAAGAGTTCGATAAGTTCGGTTTGAGGCAAGGCATACGTAAGTTGGTTGATTAAGGCCCGCCATCGTCCAACGAAATTTGCGATAGATTCGTCTTCGAATTGTCGGATGGCATAGAGGTCAGTGATAGATACTTTCTTGGCAATGTCAATGGAGAAATGATCCAAGAAAGATTGGGCTAGTTGGTTAAAAGAGAAGATTGAGTGCTGGGTTAAAGCACTGTACCACTCCAAGGCAGGCCCTGATAAGGACATAGGAAAGGTGCGGAGTAACAAGGCATCATCATGGGCAATCAAATAACAAGCATGTCTAAATGATCTCAAGTGTTGTTGAGGATCCTCTTTACTGTTAAAACGAGTAAACTTTGGCAACTCCCATTGAGGCGGATATGAATGAAGGGGGACAGAAGGGTGAATGGGCTCCCGACAAACTTGCTCGTATGTCAAGGCGCTACGACTTCCTGAAACGGAAGCCTCCAGGTTTTGCATTTTGTCCATCATTTGCTTGATGAAATCAGTGGTTGGATGAGATGATGGTGCCACAGAATAGGGATGTCCCATATAAGGTGTTGAGGTTACTGGATACGTATATGGGAATGAAAAGGTAGGCGGAGCTTGAGAAGGAAAGCTCGTTTGAATAGGTGGCAGAGAGTAAGTCATGAATGGAGTGGTCTGAAAGAGAGATGAGATAGGGGCAGTTGGTGGTAGCGATACGTGGGGTCCAAGATTAACAAAAGGAAAGCTAATTGGGGTCGTATGAACCTCTGCCGCTGTCGGATTGGGAGACAGGGCTAGTGATGCAGGAAGCAAGGTATTGTTATCAGGAGGAGTAGGAGCTAAATGAGCAGCTATACTAATAGGCATGCCCGTAAGGAGCTGACCATCAGGCGTACGGTCAGGGGTATGAGACAAATAGTATTGTACAGTGCTGGGATTAGCATCCAGAAATTTGGCAAAGTCCTTGTCTCCTACAGGAATTTGGGGGATCTCACTGGTGTCCGTAGGGGTTTCCTATAGAATGTGAAGGGGTGATTCAGGCAAAGAAACAGAGCAAGCGTGTGGAAACCATGGCGGCGGCTTGCTTCCGAGTGATGACAACCATAGACCAGAACACACAGGAAAGTTTCATCTATCAAGAACAAAAACAACCTCAGAATGGTGAATTTGGCAAGTTGCTGGTTTGTCAGGGGCTGAGAGAGATAGTAACCGATATCGGTTTACTAACCGGTGTCGGTCACAGGAGAAACGACGTCGGTCCCTTAACCGATGCCGGTGTCAAAAAAATCTAGGATAAGAAGATACAAAGGGGCTGCTAATTTGATTTTTAGCAACGTTGAATAGTTTTATCAACTTATTGATCACAAAAGACAGAGTATGACAGAGAAAACAGAACAGCAAACAAGCAAGATGCACACGCAAATGCAGAGATTAACCTTAGGGTTAATTTTAATTATTGTGGGCTTATGCCTTAAGACGTAGAATGATGTCAGAATCCTAAACAAGAGACTTAGGGGAAATGTCAAGTTGTTTTGGCTTATAAGGTTACCTCAATCGGGCGGAGGAATACCGCGGAAAAAAGGGGGGATGTTTGAGCTGTTGTGTTAATTGTGAAGTGATTCGGTATGTGTTGTGCAGTGAAACTAAGGTTAATTTCCTGTCAATACCGTGGATATCACCCCCACGTGTACGACCTGTTACTTAATCTATGTTCACTAGAATTGAAAAACAACAGGCAGGAATGCAATGCATGTGTTTTAAAACCCAAATCGAAAGTGATATTCGATGAAGCAAAAGAGATGACTTTTACTAATGCAAGATGCAAAAACAAAGCAAGTTCTTTTACTAGAATAATAAAATACCCTGTGAATATCTCTAGAAGAAGAAAACAGCAAGTATGCTCCCTATAATAAAAGCAAGCAAGAAATAAAGAAAAACCCAAAATGGGTCCCACCGGGCGTGCCAAAATGTTTCACTCGGAAATGCTTCGTTCCTTTTAGAAATAGATAAGGTTAGGGTTAGGAGGAATACCTGTAGAATGTCGAGATGATGTGCGTGTACCGTAGAGAAAGATCAGGTTGACTGCGAAGAACTCCTTTTTGTCTGGGAAGGACTACCTGCAAATAAGAACACAAGACCACAAGATTTGATTAAACAATAAATGAGGAAACTGCCTTGGGCCCAGGAAATGTAAACTTCCTTTCGAAGGTGGTCAGTTTCCCTGCTAATATGAGTTAACACAAAATACTATAAAATATCAATTAAATCACTTCGTTGAAACAGGTAGGGGAAAGGCTGGTTTCTGGTTGTGAATCACAGGAACCGATACCGGTTACCTATAACCGATGGCGGTTACTGATAACCGATACCGGTGGGTTCTAGGATCTTCTGGGCTGGTTGTGGTGTTTGTAATGGCTGGTTTTCGGATAGTATTAGGAAATGGGATGGTTAGAAGCAAAAGAATGATAGTTAGGGGCAATGGTACGTTGGATAATAGATTCAGGAACGGATTTGGGAGGACTGTAATTCCAAAAGCATAAGAAATGTTATAATGGAGGACATGCAAGATGTAACTTACTAGTTTTTGACGAAGATGCCAGTTGATCTCCTTGGCTGCCAACTCTTCTGGTTTCTTTACTCATCTCTGCTTGGTCAAGTGAAGTTCTGGACTCTGCTGATCGCTTTGGACTCTCCTTTGATTCAAAAATCCTTCGACTGATCTCCAAAATGAAATTCCGATCCGTTGTTTTGGTTTGGGAAGCCCATTTACAGGGAACCGATGGCGGTTACGTAACCGACGGCGGTCGAGTAGGAACCGGCATCGGTTAGGAAAAAGTAGGCTATTTTAGTAAAATAGCCCACCTTCCCTGCTTTTCTCCCGAGAGATCAGTTGTGGGCTTGGTCAAGTGGCTAGAAGGTCGGCTTTGGGTGCGAGTAAGGAGGCATTAGTTATGGATGTGAGTCTAGACCAAGTCATGGGTCCTAATTAGGTTAGTTTAGGGTTAGGGCTAGGTCATGGTGAGGTGGCCAAGTGAGGTGGTAGGTAAGGCGATGTGGATTTATCAATTACAAGGTAATTAATAAATAATTGTGTGAAGTTTAGGTAATGAGGTTAGGTTGCGAAATGGGATGCGGGTCACAAGGGGTCGTGAGACACGAATTTGGTGTCTACAACCACATCTAGGAATATGATCATGCAAAGCATGTGAAAATCTTTGGCCAAAGTATCACAAGTGCTGGTTGCGTTGTCCTAATCACCTAGTTTAAGATGCAAGATGTCAGGTGAATATCAGTAACAGATATTCAGATAGTGCATTCTTAAATTGATCACTTCGATAACTGGCAATGCAACGGTAAGAGAACCCTGGTATATTGCATTATACAATGCACGGATTAACTATGAAGGATCGGTAAGTCACCGAATCATGAAATGCAGATGTATTCGCTGAAACTCACTAGCCATAAAATGGGAGATCGGTAGTTCTTTTCCTAGTTCATTTGCTCAGCCACAGGGGATGCCTGGTATGCCTATACATATGATTACGAATGCACATTGAATGTGTGTTCCATATTGCAAGTACTGTGAACAGAGAATCATTGGTTTTAAAAGGAAATTGTGTGAGTCCAAACTGCATTAGTTGGAACAGATGAACAATATATTAAAACTTGAACGTGTGTTTGAATTTACTATAATTCATAACAGGGAATGCTTGTATAATTTTTTTTTCCCTTGTTCTAAGTATCTTAAAATGTAGGGATGTTACAGAAATGCACATACTTGAAGGGGAACTGAAACTACCAACAGAGAGCTACTCAGAGCACGGAGATGCAGTTGCTGAGTAAGATCTTGAGGGATAGACACCTATGAGTGGTTCTATCTTCAACAGGAGGAGTGCTATAGTTGATACATGAAGTTCTTCTATTCACTTCCTGTTGAAGGAACTTGAAAAATATTGCTAGTTCCATAAAGCTGTTTGACATTGAACAAACTGTCAATACCATCAGGGCCCTCTTTCATATGAGTAACAATGTACAGTCACCAGATCAACTACCCATGATCATTCAAATTTGGCGGCAGAACCTAGAATACGTTAAGAAAGTGCTCCAAATATCCCTCAGCATGAGCTTTGCAAAAACTTTTGGACATCAAAAAGGACTTTAACTGAGAATAACAGTCAGGGGATAAGTCCATAAGTCCCTCCTCTTTAGGAGCTGTGAAGAGGTTACCTAGAGGGTGCTCTCCACATTGATCAAAGTGGCATTTACATATGTACAGTGCATAAGACCTATGGTTCAAATGGGAGATCTTGGATCATTCCCTCCCAAGTGTAATTCAAATTACCCTAGAACAGATTCATCAATATAAAAGTACAGATGAATGAAAGGTCCTCAACAAGAACCATGAGTAGAAAGGCACTCTCGAGAATGTAACTAGATCAAACCAAAAATCCGAATGTCCTTATGCACTGCCAGAATGAAATTATGTTGGAAAAACAACCATTTGCATTTGAGACAATAAGATGCTATTTCAAAGACAGTAATAGTTCCATAAATTACATCTACGTAGTGGATTTCAACTATTCTTCACCTCTACAAGTAAGTACAAGACAAATGATTCAATCAATATTCAAATGGATAGTAACGAAAGAGCAAGACCAGATAGACCATAGAAAGAAATGGCTCTTGTATTGATTTCTTTAGTTACTCCTTACCACTAGTTAAACAATAAACGAAACATTCCATCCCCCAGATAGAATGTGCGTCAAAGAGCCTCGGGATTATGATCCTAACCTTTACAAATGTAGCTACAATTGGGTGCGAGGGACTTATGCTAGAACTTTTAACGATTGTAACAATGTTTAGTTACAGGGCGTATGCAAAGACAGCAAAACCCTCAACTAATTACAATCAAGCCCAAATTGAGAAAATCCTAGAGGGACCAAGGCAGAATGCTAGGATGGGAAAAACAAATGCTTATGATTTGGGAGGGCCTCAAAACGACTCTGAGGATCCATTGTAGTAAACTTTTTCCTGAATGTCTTCAGCTATGAAAAATCTAAACGGCCTCATGGGGCTGACAAGTGTTAGCAGTAGCTTGGGAAACAATGATCCACAGACATTTCTCCATTTCCTTATCAACCCACTCGGTGTGCACATGATATTATTTATTAGCTTCCTCAATGACAGACTTAGATCGTGGAGTCAAATATCGAATTATCCTACTCTTCAGTAAAATTGACGTGACTCCTTGAACAAGTGATTCCTTAACAAAATCCCTGAATTCCCAGTCCTACATTTCCATGGAGGGAGAAAGGCACACTCTAACAGTCTCGTCTTGGAGGTGACAGTAGAGGCATATCCTTAAAAGAAATATATCACACAAGACCTTTTCTCAGGCTTCTCCTTTCTGGATTTGTTAACTAACTCCTCAATTGCTCCTAAAGCCTCTCTGTTAGAAGCGTTGGGTCTTGGTCTCTTGATTAATGTTACCCCACTGCTACATGCACAAAACAACCACATAGACCTTGACAAATCTATCTTCCTAGGCATCATCAAAGAGACTGTTACTTGCCATCAATATATCTTCGACATCAGTAAGATGCCCATTGAGGTTGAAGGTGACTACGTATGTAGCTGACTCCAATGTTGTATTTATAGTTCTAGATCTATAATAATTATGTTCCACATGTGCATGATTGATGATGCTTTAACTGTTACAGATTAGTTACCTTCTCATTGAGTTTGAAGGCTAGGTCTCCAATGAAATTCAAACCTGTAATTATCAACTAGTCATCCACTGAGAGGCTTCCATAGCTCTCAAAACAACATAAATAGGAATACCATAGTGCTCCATGTCTTACTAATGGACTCTGGACAATTCTATCCACGAATAAGAATCACAGGTGGTGGAAGAGCAACTCAGTGGGGTAGGATTCTTGGTCAACCTTGGATCCTTCAGACAAAGGTAATGAATTCTACGTTGAAACCAAAAAGTCACTTGAGCTTGCTCCTCCAGTTAGCTCTATAGTCTGCTTGCATTTTTCTACTCTGCCCTAATAACCCTTCGATATTCACCTATTTAACTTAAAGAAGTTACCTGTATTTCACTTTCAGGGGTCAGATTCTCTGCCATTCAAGTATCCAAATCGTAAAGCTCCAACATCAGAGGCTATTAATGGATTCCTATGATGAAACTGGAAACCTCCATTTTAACCTTGAGGGGAGTGTTGCTACCTCAACATGAAATTGTTGGCCTTGAGTCAGTCTAAAATGGAAACTATCAACTTGAAGTTTTTTTAGCTCTCTTTGCAGGAGCAGAAGGAGTAGTGCCCATTCTCCTTCCTTTCGACAACATGGGCAAAAGATTTTCACTAGTTAATCGAGAAGAATACTTCCTCTTCCCACTGTCAAAGAGATCTACATGGTTGAGGTCTTAGAAGTGGAGGAAGAAGATACTCAAACATCAATCTTCCCTAACAATGATTGGACACTCAACTATGATGGAACGAAGTGTCATTTTGGTGCTAGGGCAGGCATGATCCTCACTTCTCTGGAAGGGAAGGTTATGATTTTTTCCTTTAAGATAAATTTCGAATGCATAAATAATGGTGCCGAGTACGAAGCCCTTCTTATTGGTCTCATTATAGCCAAGAGAATGGGTGCTTGCAATATTAGAGTTTTTGGTGATTCCCAACTAGCCGTCAACCAAGTTTTAGAAGTTTACAGGACTAGAGCGGAACACCTGCAGCTCTATAAGATTGTCGTACTCAACCTAGGCAAAGGTTTTGACTTTATATCCATTGAATCTATCCCACATGAACACAACCTTTTAGCTGATTCCATGGCTACTTTCACTTCTCGTTTTTGTCCAAGCAGAAATTTCAAAGATACCAAATTCACTGTTTCAATCCAAACTGAACTCTTAGTTCAAAAAATGCTTACCAATCCAATTATGGCATACGTTGAGACTAAAAATGAGCCTACCACTTTAGATTATGCAGAGAATGATGAGGCTATACTAGGTTACCTTAATGCATACACTAACCTTCATCCCGCTCATCACAAGAGGGCTTCGCTTCCATACCTCACTATTCCTCCTATTTTTGAGATCATACAATGGGTCCTTCCTCATCAGAGGGCCTTGAGAGCTATGAAGTAAAGGAGGAAAGAGAACTAGAACTACCTCCAGCCCCACCTGATTTTGAAGAAGGAAATGCCTCATTAATTGAAGGGACCATGGATATAAAGATAGAGACGGAGAAAGAGCCTAATGTATTGATACTTGGTTCTTTAACTCTGGAAGAAGTGGAAATTCATACAAAGGTTCTCAAGGAACATTCAAAATATTTCACTTTTAAATTCAAAGAGATGACATGAATTTCCCCCCATGTTGTAGTCAAAAATCTTGTAACCAAACCTGACGCCAAGCCCATCAAACAAAAGTCGAGACCTATGAAGCCAAAAGTGGCTCTGATGGTCAAAAAATAGGTTATGAAACTCCTATAAGTGGGATTTATCAAACCTGTAGATTATTTAATGCGGGTATCAAACATAGTCCTCATTCTCAAGAAGAATGGGAAAATTTGAATATCCATTGATTTTCGGGACATAAATAAGGCGTGTCCCAAGGATGATTTCTTGTTACCTTCCATCGATGTTATTGTGGACGTAACAACTGCATAAGAGTTGTTATCACTCATGGATGGTTTCTTGGGTTATAATTAGATTAGGATGTCTTAGGAGGATCATACAAAGACCACTTTAACTACTCTTTGGGGTACCTATTGCTATGCAGTCATGCCATTCAGTCTTAAAAATGCTGGTGCCACCTATTAACAGGAAATGACCTATATATTCCATGATCTTATTCACAAGATTGTGGAATTGTGCGTTGATGATCTTATGGCTAAGGCCAAGAAGTGCTGCGATCACCCCAAGGTGCTTCACATCATCCTCTCTCATCTCATTGAATACAACGTATCGTTAAATCCAGAGAAGTTTGTATTTTAAGTGACGAGAGGGAAGTTGTTGGGTTACATCATCTCTTCAAAAGGGATTGATGTAGATCTAGTGAAAATTTGGGAAGTCTTAGAGATGAGTTCGCTGATAAACGAGTCAGGCATCAAGTCCTTTCTTGGAAATCTTAGAGCTATCCATAGGTTCATACTTGATTTAACTTACGTTATTTATCCAATCAACAATTTGTTAAAGAAGGATTGTTGTAACGTCTGGACGACTGAGTGTCACGAGGCATTTAAATTTGTTAAGAGTTTCCTATTATCGCCACCCACATTCATGCTACCTAAGGTGAATTTTCCTCTCATCCTGTATTCTCTCTAGCTTGCATGTTAGCACAAGAAGATGATGATAAACATGAACGTGCAGTTTACTTCATTATTCACACTTTGGTAGATTATAAGACAAGTTATACGTAGGCAAAAAAGGAATGCCTTGCAATAGTGTTTGCAATGAAATGGTTAAGGCATTATATGCTTAACCAAGAAACGTGGGTGATTGTCAAGAAATATCATCTTCAGATGCTTCATGACTCTGATGAGTGAATTTGAGTTAACCTTTGTCAATCAAAAGTTCGTCAAAAGACAAATAATTACAGATTAGTTGATAGACAACCCATTAGATGGTGGAGACCTAGTAGACTTGGATTTCCTCGATGAGTGCGTGTATTACATAGAAGCCATGCCTCCCATTACCACGTGTCCATGGTATTCAGACATTGTCAATTTCATTATGGACCGCGCATACCCTGAGGGGGAAACCTCACAACAAAGAAGATGACTACATGTCATAGCCACCAAATATGTGATTATAGAATAAGTGCTCTATCGTAGATCCTTTGATGGAAAGTTGTTAAGGTGTGTCGACAAGGAAGATTCGGAAAATATTCTCTTTGGAGCCCACAGTGGAATCTGTGGGGGTCACTTCGGAGGGCATGCTACTGCTCGCAAGATACACCAGATGGGTTATTTTTGGCCCACCTTAGAGCATGACGTTGTGGAGTATGTGCGCAGGTGTCACAAATGTCAAGAATTATCTCATGAGATTCATATACCTGTATAGGCTATACAACCTATTGCAACATGTTGGCCTTATTCCACATGGGGTTTAGATTTGATAGGGAATTTCTCCCCCTCATCAACAAATGGAAATAATTTCATAATTACGGCCACAATATATTTCAAAAAGTGGATTGAGGCATTGCCTCTTACGACCATTCGTGGGTTTATGATCACAAAGTTCATCTTCAATTAGTTTATCTATAGGTACGGGGTCCCATAAGTCATTATCTCATATAATGGCAAGTCTTTCAAGAATGAAGAGGTGCGTGAGCTATGCACAAAGTTCCATATAAACCACCACACAACCTCTTTATAATATCCTCAGGCCAATGGACAGGCTGAGGCTAAGAACAAGAATTAAAGTCCATTCTCCTAAAAATAGTTAAGGAGAATAAACGTGATTGGCATTTAAAGCTATTTCCGGCCTTGTGGGCCTACAAAAATTTGGTAAGAATGCCTACAGGGGCAACCCCATATTCTTTGGTGTTCGGTTCTGAAGCAGTTTTACCACTTAAAGTTGAGATACCTAGCCTATGAATATCATTGCAAGGCATCTTAGGCAAAGAAGGATATCGTGAGGCATGCCTTGTTGAGTTAGAAAGCCTCGACGAAGCTTGGCTCAAAGCTAAGCAACGACATAGTGTCTATGCTGACCGGATGAGCAAACAATACAACAAAAAGGTATACGAGCGCAAAATACTACTAGGATATTTGGTGTTGAGACTTAACAGCTGGATAGATAAGAAAACCAATGAATGAAGGAAGTTTAGGCCCAAGTGGTTGGGCCCATATCGATTCATGGAGGACTACAAGTTTGGGGCATATCACTTGTGTACATTAGAGGGTGAAGAATTTAGCATATCCATCAACTCACTTCACTTGAAACCTTAGTATGCATGATCCATCTACATTTCCACATGTAAATTATTGCATTCGCACTGCATTTTCATCTGCCAAATCATTTTGTAAATTTGTAATCAAAGAACTTATCTTTCAAGCAACTTTAAAAAAACTTCTAAAAACGTTGGTAAGACATTCAATCACATTTCTTCAAATATCCACAATATTATCATCAACATTTCTAATCATTTCATCAGTTCAAGAACTACACCCCACTAGGATACGTGTGAATGCCATTAATTTTTGATAATGAACTACACCCCGCCATAACATGTGAGGTCTCAACATGGTAAGACTTGGATCTCTTTGTAAACTATCTTGCTAATTGAACTAGTGGCTTGAGTAATAAGAAAAAATCTTGTACCCATACAAATAAGATATTGCAAAGACTTTCAAGAAGCCTCGACAACTCAACTCTCCTCTCACAACAACTGTAGGATTTTATCCTCTTTATTTATAGGAAAATAGATTGTCATCAATCTTAGATCTTGTGAGTTCCACATGATAATTACACTCTGAGATATCATCTGCTTCTTCCAACTCAGTTAAGATAAAAGTGTGAGAAATATTTGAACAGGGGTACCAATTTTAATGAGAGGCTTATATACCAATGTTGTTGAGCTTGCTTTAGGGAATGTGTTTGCACGCCGTTGTTGACATGTCATTTCTTTCAAAAGATCAATTCATGATTATATATTCCCAAATGTACTTAGAATACACAATTTTTTTCAATCAAATGAATATTGCATAAGGAAAATTAATAAAAACATACACTATTCTATGTCCTACATGGCTAAATTTTCAAATACAACATGTAAATATTCCCCTAGCATGCAAAATCTAGGTCATATTCTATACGAGTTTTGGCACACTTAGCAAAATGAAGACCTACATGAATTATATAGAGCTCACTTGAAGTAGGATTGAGTGTGGTAATTTACAAAGGCATAACTAGGAGAGGTTTTTAGATTTTATTTGGTGTGATATCCCAACGATATCTTCACATTTTTGATATCATGACATCTCATGACATTTTTGAGTTTTCCTATAGGTTCATGACTCAAAGATAGCTTCCAAGTTTCATACATGGCAACATGACATGCTTTAAATATGGGAAATCACCCATCTTCTTTAGAGATGTTAGAATTCATTGAAACTTCAAATATCTAGTGATGTTTTTGTGCGATTGATCTTCACTTGGAGAAGCAATTCAGAGGGAACCACACATTCTCAAAGAGTGGAGATGGAGTTATAGTACACTCCTACAAATGATCCTTTCATGATGTTGTATGTCATACTTGTCCAATGAATATACTTTTATTTTCTTCATATTTTATTACACCCCTTTGCTACTTGATGTTTTTTTCCCTTCCTTTGATCCCATTGCATTTCATTGCTAGCATCATTTTCTTGGTCAAACATTTTTACTTGTGCATGCAATGTCAATGAACTAGATACCAGTTTGGGACAATATTTTGGGAAGGGTATTGGGAAACCTAGTATGTCACCTTAGTGGGATCATATCTCCAAGTCCATTGATCATAATTACAAATTGAAACACGTATTTGAAATCTCATCAAGAGAACTAGTTTAGATGTTCTAAATACATTCCTTTGACCTCCAAAAACACACAAAAAGGCCTAGGGACTCTCACTAAAGTTTAAATCTCCAAAAACACACAAAAAGGCCTACAAATCCAAATTACAAAATGTTAAGAAAAAACTAAAAATGGGAAAATTGTGTTTTTTGTGAGCTTCGAGTCGTGAAAGAACCTCTCAACTTGGTGGGGGAATGCTTGTCACATGAATCTTCTCATTCCATGTTGAAAATTTTTAACATTTTATGTTTAGACTATTTGTTACTTGCTAAAAATAGATATAAAAGAATGGGAACCCTAATGTAAAACTAGTGAATTGTAAGTATATAGTCTTATAGCTTCTCATCTCTTCATAAGAATTTCTACCATAATTGTAATATGTAAAACAAAAATTAGCTCCACGTATCTTCTTAGAGATTGTTATCTCTCTTTTGTAATAACACGAAGAAGAAGGTCGCATCTCTTCTCAATGATGGTAGCTCACACATTTTCTTTGAAATAGGTGTATATGTGCCTCCTCTATCAATTAAGCATAATTTATTGCCATTCATTCATGGATTCTTTATCTATAGTTCAACAATATTATATAGTTTGTAAATATTGTTTTATGTTATGATTATAATTAAATCTTTTATGTGTATACCGCATTTGTGTTTCTACAATATGTGTATTGGCCATGAGATTCTCGATATAATCCAAATCAATTGATTCCATATGTGATGCACCAATTTCACATTAATACCCATAAAATATTGATTTTCATGATACATAAACCTTTTTAGCCTTGTACTTACATATTACAATACTTCACAACAATTGATATCACTTGTTGATTTACGTTAATTTTTGGGACATTACGCTTACCTAAGCCCATTTGCTTGCGGGTATAGCCTATTTCCCTTCTTGTCAATGTATGAATTTTTTGATGCAATGATGTCAGATGTTTTGAGTCACATTCATGCTCCTTTCCTCTTCCTTTCATCCCTTTCTTACTTCATTTTTGAAATTGTTGTGCTCAAAACTAATTAGAAAGGATATCATAAATTTTAGACAATTAACATTGTTTCTAAGGATAATTAGTGGATTTTTTTGTAAGTTCTCAAGATACTTAGTGGTGGTTTTGGCAACGTGCCTGTAAAACCAAGATAACTAGTTATATTTGGCTACTACTTGTGGGTAACCACCTTGGAACTACACATGGGATCTTTGTGGTCTCCTTAACCTATAAGTACATTCATATTAGTGGTGTTTAAATCTAGGATCCATCTTCAACTTTTAGGACATAGAAAGTATCTCATTCTTAACCCTTCTATCTATAGACACCTAAATTTAGTCTTTGATAGTTGGCAACATTAGTTTTCACACTTTTGGGAACACTTAGAAACTTGATGTATATCATACCCTTTAACACACTTTTATCCTAGTTATTTACCTATGCATTGTCTTAGTCACTTGATTGTAGAAGCAAATGATATGTCCTATAATGATGTCTCTAAACAATGCAGTAATAGTCATGCTTCTATTTGTAACGAACCTTTAACACCATGTTTGAGATAAATGGTCAAATGGGGCCTTTAAATGCCTCTTTTCAATCTATAATGCTTATTGCTAATCACAATGTCCTTAATGCATAAATTATGTGAACTCCAAAACTGAGTCAATGCCTTATCTTTAGAATATGTCCCATATAATACTTGGATAAAACATAATACTATACAAGGGAATCTTATTGTGTGTATGTTACTCATTTTTCCTTATCCATGAGGTTTTCTAATGTCACAGTTTCAATTATGTAATGGGCATGGAGATCCCCTTTTACACCTTCCACAATTTTCCTCCTCCCTTGGAAATTACACACATAATGACAACCTATTGCTGAAAAATTTTCATGATAGATTAGTGGGTCATGCCTTATGTTGGTTCTATGCCCTACCTAGCAAGTCTATTTATTATTTTTTTGAAGAGGATTTCTTTTCTCATTTCACCACTAATAAGGGTCCTAAGCTTACATTTAAACATCTTCAAAATCTTCAAAAGTGTAGCAACAAACCCAATGTGATTACTTACCGAAGTTTCAAATAAAACACAACATTTTATATATCAATCCACATACCTAGAGGAGAAACTCATCTTTAGAAAATTTTTACCCATTCTTAAGGAAAAAACACTCTATCCTTCTTACAAATATTGCGATCACCTTTTCTATGACACAATTGATTATGAGAGTGAACTTTTGCATTCACATACTCTTTCTTATGAGTCTAGTACTTAACATGGTTTGACCACTTCAAGTATCCAAGGAGATTCTCCATCTATGGAAAATCAAAAGGTTACACCTTCTAGTGGGAAAGGGTTCGGAAGAAGGGAATCTCAATCTCATGTTGGAATGGAAATGGGTCCTATTGGTCTTCTCTAGGCATCTTGCACGATGCTTTAGGATTCTCAGACCTCCTCTTTATCACGGAGACACACACAAGCCCGGTTCGCCCTCTCCCAGATATCAGTGGTTACTATTGGATTTCTGTTTGCAGATAGAAGACTCAAAGTTCTAGATGTGTTAGAGGGTCTAGTGGGGTGGCTTGTTTGGTCAAGAACACTCTTTAGATCAGGATTTCTATTATTGTTGAGGATGAGTTTTCCTATTTTATATGGATTCGAATCAAACGTACTTCCTCCCATCTCAGGGATATCTTCATCATAGTCTGTTATTTCCCTCTAGCTTCCTCCTCATTTATTATCCATAGCGGCCCAGACGGAGACCCCTTATTTTACCTTTATGTTGTTATCTCTCGATATTCTGGGTTTGGAGAGATCATCATTTTGGGAAACTTGAATGCACGTACCAGAAATCTTCAGGTTCTGAGGAACGACAATTTTGACGATGCGCTTTACATTTCAGAGGTGGATCAAGATTTGGTTGGCTTCCAACAAGATTAGGAGGCAAAACGAGGCTCCTGACATCATACGATTAAAATCTTCTCTATTTGGGAGAATCTCATAATCTGTTGATTCTGAATGGCATTCCTCATTTTTCTGACTCCCGGTACTTTACCTGTAGACCTTATTGTGGTGGGGCCAATGTGGTTGATTACATCATGGCTACTCCCAACTTGATTCCCCATATCCACCACTTATGTGTTTCCCCCATCCCTCTTGCTAATCATGCAACCCTTTCTTTTTTCCTTTAGGTTACCACCCCGTGACCTCACCCCCTTCCCTGGTCCTTCCTGTATCATTTGGAAATTTGACAAAGGGCATCTCGATACTTTCTCCTTTCATCTTTGTCAGCTTCTCCCCCCATTCCCCATTTTACCTCTCTTACCTCAGTCCAAATGTTTTGTACCCTCTTATGTGCTATACATGAGGCGGCCATGAGCTCCTTTCCCCATGTCACCCCTTCCACCCTGCATCATGGTACCCTCCCTAGGAACAAATTGTATGATGAGGAATGCAAATATTTTCATCGTAAAATCTCATTTTCCTTCCTCCACGCCCTTGTCAGGGTCGGGATATTAAAATGAAATAACATTGAATATTATTTAAACATTATAACTTAACATTACAATGAATGAAATAAACAAACAAATAAATAAAGGAACACATTTACACATGATTTAACGTGGAAAACCTGTAAATGGGTAAAAAAACATGAAGAATAATCCACTAATGTGAGAAACATTTTAATCACAGTCCAGTAACTCCTCCCTCCTTCTACTCCCTGTTTTTACCCGTGATCCATAAAGATTCACGTGATTATATCGAATACATTTTGAATATGACCCATTGTCGTATATAAATAACCTAAAGGGTTATTGTTGTATATATATCCCCCCTTGGGAGGATATAGACAAGCAGAAGAATATGAAGATAAATGCGCCAATGCGCACAGAAATGGTGCATGACACGGAGTGTCGACACAGGAAAAGTTGCGCCAACGCGCACAGAAATGGCGCATGACACGGAGTGTCGACACAGGAAAAGTTACACCAACGCGCACAGAAATGGCGCATGACACGGAGTGTCGACACAGGGATAGATGCGCCAACGCGCACAGAAATGGTGCATGACACAGAGTGTCAACACAGGAAAAGTTGTGCCAATGCGCACAGAAATGGCGCATGACACGGAATGTCGACACAAGAAAAGTTGTGCCTTGGCGCACAGATATGGCGCATGACACTGAGTGTCGACACAGGAAAATTTGCGCCTTGGCACACAGAAATGGCGAATGACACGGAGTGTCAACACAGGAAAAGTTGCGCCTTAGCACATGTAAGAGGATGTCGACACACACATGAATGCGCCAAGGCACACCTTCAGGAGGCGCAACATTCTGCGTGCTGGCAGGAAGCAGACCCTAGTGCAGATATTCAGATGGCCATAACTTTTGACTGGGAGCTCGGCCACTTTTGGGGGTCGCTAGGGTTCTCACCTACCACCATAATGAGATGAATTAAATACAACCTGCGGTGGTTGGGGTAGATTTGGAATTTCTCTCTCTTCCCTCTCTCATTCTTCCTATAAATTATAAGGAGGGGCTTCTTTCTAAAGGTTGGACATTCTTGTTTTGCCCCTCCCTTCTTCTCTTTGGCAGGTGAATCTGTGGAGTTCAAACCTCCTATCTAAAACTGTAATGCAACCTTGTCTCTTGGCATTTTGTGGTGTATTGTATCAATCTTTGGAGTAAATAATGCATGTCTGTGGATGATTATCAACCCTCTCTGTGTTTATTTGCATCTTCTTGATCTTTCACTGCAAATCTATTATCTGTGCATGATCTTGCATCGCATTTTAATAGTTTGTGTTTATTGGCAAGACAGTTGTTCTTCATTCCTCGGTGCATCACCTTTGTTAGTTTAGGTTTATTTTTATGCATCTTCTTACCCTGTCTCCTTGGCAAGTTAGATTAGGTTTTTTGAGTAGACCCTCTGTGTTTTACGTGTGTATCTGAATAGAGGAATAGAAACCGGCTTTCATCTGGAGAGCTTTTCTGTTTTCGCAAGGTCCCACACTTGGGAAAAGCTCCATGTTGTGCAATCACACTGAGACTTTCAACCCGTCGCGTTGCAGAGTCCCAGGGGTGCTGCGATTCGTCACCAATAGTTTTGGCATGCCTGGTGGGACCAAGAGGTCATTCCACAAGATTTGAAGGAGTTTTCATGAAATTCGGCCTTAAAAATTGTAGGTTTTACAGTTTCAGGTTTTTTCACCTTCCAGGCTGAACTTTGAAATCAATTTTTAAGGACTTAACTTGCTCGAAACAAGTCAAAATTTCACCAAGTGATAGATTGGGGGATAATCTTCAAAAGGGTATTCTTAGATTTTTGAGATTTTGACTTTCAAAATTTCATGGTTTTTTTATTCTCGGATTTCAGGTTTTCGGAAGTCTGGCATTTTTGGATTTTCGGGACTGTCATTCCAAATCAAGTTCCAAACTCTAAAATATCAAAAATACAGGTCTTTCAAAATTCTATTTTTTAAATATTGTCAGGTTTGGTGTGTAACTTGGTAGAATCTAGCCTTTTGAGGCTCACTTTCTAACACATCTGGCGACTCCGAAGGGGATAGAATTCAACGGTGTAGCAGCAAAGGTTGCCCAGGCATATGAGAAGAATTCAAACCAGGTCCAATACTTGAGAAGAGGGGCTATTTGTCCACTTGCAACTTTCACCAGGTAGAGGAAGGAGAGGAAGAAGACCACAAAGATCACCATCTCCACCTAACAGGACTTTGTCTACACCTCCACTTGGTAGGCCTTTTCTCGCATAGACCAGGGTTCTTAGGCCAATCATAATGGCACATCTACCACCGAATCCCTTTGTCAATTTCACGGGTAGTAGTCCACTTGCCCTAAATGCTCAGAATCAAATTCCAGTTGCAGCACTAAAGAACATACCCTATTTCACAGGAGAAAATCACACTACTCCTATTGATCACATCCAGGATATTGCTAATACATGTGCAATTCACGAAATAAATGAAATGGATGTTGTGGTCAAGCTGTTGGCTTCATCTTTCAAAGGCAAGGCCTTACAATGGTTTAGGAGCCTTACAGCAGGGTCTATTATGAATTGGAACCAACTTTGTTTTGCTCTTTGCAGCCAATTCGGGAAGAGGGCGGACAATTTATCTTTATTGGAACAGCTGACAACAATCAAAAGGGCTCCTAACAAACAAATGGCAGATTTCAACTTTAGATTCCAACGGACATGGGACAGGATTCCAATAGCCATTAGACCAACCGCCGAAGGAGCATTCCTTTATTTCTTAAAGGCTATAAATTCAGACATAGCCATGATGATCCAATCAATGGGAGGGACAACGCTGCCAGGGGTCTACGACACAGCTATCAGAGCAGAGAATTGTTTGATCCAAGCTGGCAAGCTTGCACCAAGGCCACCAATGCCTCTCTATCCAGATATGGGAAATCCTACAACCAGCCAAGCACCAGAGTTGAATCCCATTCCAACTCCTAGAAATCAAAGCAACAATGAGGCATCAACTTCTTCAAATACTTCAAAGGAATTGCAGGAGGTCATGAAACAATTGCAGAACCTTGGAAATGAGCTGGTGACTATCAAAAGACAACAAGCTCAAAGTGCTAGACCGTATTAGCATCAAGCACAGTACCAGGCTAGGCCACCATACTAGCCCAATAGGTCACCAAATCAGGCTGCAAATCAAAATCAAAGCCAAGTAAGGCCTCCCGCTAATAGACCATTTTAGCCCTATAACCCCAATGTTACATCTGCTTCTAAAGCATTAGTGCCAGTCCAAAACAACATAGCTCAAGAGTATGATTGGTGTTTCCCATGCAATGAACCTCACAACCAATCTATGTGCTTTAATGGTGCTTTGAACCAAGCCCTGATGGTGACAACTACTGGCGTAGAGGGTGAAGTGAGCCAAGAAACAAATCAGCAACAAGGGACATCTCAGCAAAAAAAAACTCTAAATGATACCACACTTGTGAATTGGCAAGCTGAGGATTTTTGTGGCATGAATCAAACAATTTCTCAGAGTGTAGTAGCTAACATAAGATCAAAGAAGAGGAATATTGGTGAAGGGCAGTCATTGGCTCCAAGTGATCTACAACCTTTCATCACTCCACAAGGTGTTGGTAAGCAAAATGCAGCTCCAAACATTCAAGGACAGCCCAAACCACCTTCTAAACCAACTCAAATGCCAGCTGTTACTGCCCATGCACAAGAAAGGAATGTGCCACCTAAAGGACAGCAAGGAGATCTTTCATCCCCATTTAGCATCATTGATCAAATGAAGAAGACACATGCGAACATTTCAATGTGGGAATCTTTGTCCATCCCAGGCCTAAGAGATCTTCTACAAGCTGCCATGAAGAATTGGTCAACTTCAAACCAACATGTCCATATGCAAGAGAATGTCCTCACAAATGTTGCTCAGCCTGAGGGGAATCATGGAGGACAGCAAGGTACATTTTTGAAACCCCCTCCATTCTATGTTTCACTAATCATTGGCAATAAACTGGTACACAATTACATGATTGATTCTGGGGCAAGTAGTTCTGTCATGCCCAAGCAAATAGCTGATCATCTGGGTCTCCAATATGAAGTCATATCAAAAAGGGTAGTGCAGTTGGATGGGACAACAGTAGCAACAGTGGGAGTGATTAAAGGTTTGAATCTTACCTTGTATACATGCCCCAATGTTACCGTTTTGCAAGATGTGTCAGTGATAGATTTGCCACCACTCTTTGCCCTATGCTTATCAAGGGATTTCACAGTTAAAATTGGAGGCTACTTATCTGCTGACTGGTCACACATGTTGTTCAGAACTAGATATGGTACTAAGGTCACAATCAGATCTGAACCAATTGCAAACTTTCATATTGAGACTCATACTCCAAGCCAAATCAATGCCAACTGTTCCGCATTTGATCAAGAAGATTATCCAAGCACAGATGAAGTTGACACCAAAGTTGGAAGCATCCCAGATTTGACTCTTGACAAATGGGCAAGCAAGGTACATGATTTTGATCCCTACCAAGAAATAGAAAAATCTGAGCTAGGAGTCTATTGCATACATGAAGAAAACCAGTCTATTCCTAGCATCACCAAACTAGACCATAAGGATGACAATGAGGTATGGAAATTATTTTTTGATGGATCAAGGAGTAGGCAAGGTGCAGGAGGAGGAGCTATGCTTGTTTCACCTCAAGGCATCAAATATTATTCAGCTTTCCAGTTCCAGTTTTCCTGTTCAAACAACACAACTGAATATGAGGCCTTGATTCATGGACTTCATTGGGCTGGAAGAAAGGGGATCAAGAACTTGCAGGTGTTTGGAGATAGCGAGCTAATCATCAATCAAGTCAGGGGACAACATGCTACAAAGAATGACATGCTGAAGAACTACAAGAACAGGGTATGGGACCTCGTTGAGGATTTTGAAGCTTTCAACATCGTGTCCATACCTAGGAAGAAAAATGAAGCAGCAGATAGGCTCGCAGCAGTTGGAGCAACGTTTGATGTGGTTGACAACATCAGAAGGGAAAAAACGCAACCACATATTCACGTGATTGTGAGGCCAGCAGTACCAGATAATAACACAAGCTAGCAGGTGTTTGAGAACGATCAACAGATAGTCAATTTCTTACAAGAAGAGGCTGAATTCTCAGCTACGAATCAAGACAGACTAGAGCAGTAGTATGGGGATCAAGTAGTGCAGTTGCGGACGAACAAGCTTCCTAAGGGTTTAGTAACATTGGAGTCTATCTTCAACCCTAATGACCAATTCCGTAAGGAAAAGGCTAACATACAGGTCAAGAGAGAAGATTCAGAGCCAATTCCGGTTGGGGAAGGTAAAACACTTCAAATTGGTAAAGTGGCCACTGAGCAAGAGAAATCAGATTTCATACAACTTTGCCAAGAATTTCCAGATGTCTTCGCTTGGAGCTATGAAGACTTGAGAGGTTTCGATCCGAAGTTGGCACAACATACCATAGAATTGGATCTAGATGCTAAGCCCATTAGGCAGAAGCAGAGACCAGTCAACCCTCACATTGAGCCTCTAATGAAGAAAGAGCTAAATAAGCTAATAGAGGCAAGCATTATATTTTCGATCAAGCACTCAAGCTGGGTTGCAAACTTGGTTCCGGTCAGAAAGAAGAGCGGAGAAATCAAATTGTGTGTCGACTTCCGAGACCTCAACAGGGCGTCTCTTAAATACCATTACCCACTTCCTTCAATGGAACAAATATTGCAAGTAGTATCCGGTTCGGAGAGATTCTCTCTCCTAGATGGCTACTCAGGGTATAATCAGGTAATGGTGAAAGAAGATGACCAGTTCAAGACGGCTTTCACCACCAAATGGGGCAAATTTTCCTATAATAAGATGCCATTTGGCCTATCAAATGCTTGAGCCACTTTCCAAAGGGAAATGGATACGGCATTCAAGGGGTTGATCAATAAAATAGTTCTGATATATCTTGATGATATCACTGTATTCTCCAAAAATTTAGTGGATCGCCTCTTTCATTTGAGGCAGGTATTTCAGAGGTGTAGAAGTTTTGGGGTATCATTGAATCCCAAAAAATGCATATTCTTGGCTCACGAGGGAAGACTTCTAGGCCATATTGTTTCAAAGGAAGGGTTGACGATCGATCCAAAGAGAGTTGAAGCAATTCGAGCGTTGCCATTGCCAAGTCATAAGAAGGCTCTTCAAAGTTTCCTAGGAAGGATCAATTTTGTACGCAGGTTTGTTCCAAACTTTGTAGCTCTTGTGAAGCCAATAACACTGATGTTAAAGAAGAGTATGGCATTTAAGTGGACATCTGAAGGCAAGGCAAGTTTTGAGGCAATAAAAGAGGCTATATCTCAAGCTCCGACTCTCGTCAATCCAGAATTCTCCAGGGACTTCGTGCTATATGCCTTTGGTGGTGGGGACACGATTTCTGCAATCCTGGTACAACAAAACAAGGGAGGATTAGAACAACTAGTTGCTTTCTTCAGTCAAGGCTTGGAGGAATATGAAACTAGGTACTCTTTCATTGAAAAGCATGTCCTTGCAGTAATCAGGAGCTTAAAGAAATTCAAGCACCTAGTCTCAAACAACAAGATCCAATTATTGGTCTCTCATGCAGGAGTCAGGGACTTCCTTCTAAACAAGGATCTGAATGATAAACATGCAGGATGGATAACTCGTGTCATGGAATATGACATCGAGATCAAGGTCACCAAACTAGTACGTGGGAAGGGACTATGTGAGCAGCTAGCCTTGAGTCAACAAGTTGAAGCAGGTGATGAAAAAGAGGCTGTCTTGGTACTACAGGATAACCAAGAACAAGAAAATGATGATGTGCCCACTCCCTGTTGGACTCAGAATGTGATACACTTCCTACAGACAGGCCTATGCCCTCCAGAAATGAGAAAAGCAAAGAGGAGATACTTCAGATTACAAGCCATTCCATATGTGCTTGTTGGTGGTGTTTTGTTTAAGAAAGACATCAATGGAGTTCTACTGAGGTGCATTGGGACAGGTCAAATTGAGAGGGTGTTACGAGATTTTCACGATGGAGATTCCGGAGGACATTTCACCCCATGAGTAACAGCTCTCAAGATAATGAAGGCAGGGTATTATTGGCCCACATTGTTCAGTGACTGTTATACGTGGATAAGAAAGTGCAAGAGATGTGCACTCTTCACGGGAAAAGAAAGACTAGCAGCGCTTCCATTGCACCCAATTTTGATTGACCAACCATTTATGCAATGGGGATTGGACTTCGTCAGGGTCATCAACCCAAACTCAAGCCAAGGCCACAAGTGGATTCTCACGGCAACGGACTATTTCACCAAGTGGACCAAAGCAGTAGCGCTCAAGGAAGCAAATGAGTCTAACATACTAGACTTTTATGAAGGAATAGTGACCAGGTTCGGTGTGCCGGCCACTATCATATCAGATAATGCATTGGCATTCATAGGTTCCAAGATTACAGAATGGGATGTCAAGAATGGAATCTATTTGAGCACCTCTTCAAATTATTACCTGCAGGGTAATGGACAGGCAGAGTCCATGAACAAGAATTTGTTAAGAATCATCAGAAGGACTCTAGATGAAAACCAAAGGACATGGCATACCAAGATAAAATCAGCATTATGGGCTGACAGGATAACGCTAAAGAGATCTAAAGGTAATTCTCCCTACAAGTTGGTATATGGGAAAGAGGCAGTGTTGCCTATATCATTAGAATTGCCAGCATTGGAGCTTATGAAGCAATTGGAGTTGTCTGAGTTCGAACCAATGGAGGCTAGGTATGTAGAGTTGATGGAATTGGAAGAAAAAAGAGAACATGCAGTTCAGGAAATTGAATGGGATCAGGCCTTAGTAAAAAGATGGTTTGATAAGAAAGCGAGAGCAAGGACCTTCCAGGAAGGGGACCTAGTTCTAAAATGGGATGCAGATCGAGCAAAACCAGGAAGGCATTCCAAGTTTGATGCCATTTGGAGTAACCCCTACATGGTCACGGGATGTAAAAGTAGTAATGCCTTCCAATTGTCTACATTAGATGGAGAGGAACTTCCGATTTTGGTTAACGAAATCTATCTTAAACATTGCTACTAAAAGGAAAAGGTCTACCCTTGTAAATATTAGCTTAGTTTTCAATTCCTCTAAGTGCGTATGCACATTGTCTTGTTGTAGTTAGGTTTCATTTTCCCTAAGTGCTCTGGCACAGATTTTGCTACTCTCAGGTTGTTTTCTATAGTTTAGACTGCTGTCAGAGAAGAAGTTGTGGTATCAGGCTCGGGGTCAGATATCAGGTTGGTTTCAGGTTATTGCTTATGACTCCATGCCCAATGGATTACTAAAAGGCCACTGATCTTCTACCTAGTAGGCAGGTGATCCCGTTGAGTCGCCAATTGTTGTATATATATCCCCCCTTGGGAGGATATAGACAAGCAGAAGAATATGAAGATAGATGCGCCAACGCGCACAGAAATGGTGCATGACACGGAGTGTTGACACAGGAAAAGTTGCGCCTTAGCGTACAGAAATGGTGCATGACATGGAGTGTCGACACAGGAAAAGTTGCGCCTTGGCACACAGAAATGGCGCATGACACGGAGTGTCGACACAGGAAAATTTGTGCCTTGGCACATGTAAGAGGATGTCGACACACACATGAATGCGCCAAGGCGCACCTTCAGGAGGTGCAACATTCTGCGTGCTGGCAGGAAGCAGACCCTGACGCAGATATTCAGATGGCCATAACTTTTGACTGGGAGCTCAGATTCATACAAGGTTGGACTTTCTGGAAAGCTTACGAGGTCCTCTATCCAACTATGACTGGATATATTTAATTGGGTGAGAAAAAATTCTTCAAAATGAAAAATACAGTTAGCCACTTTTGGGGGTCGCTAGGGTTCTCACCTACCACCATAATGAGATGAATTAAATACAACCTGCGGTGGTTGGGGTAGATTTGGAATTTCTCTCTCTTCCCTCTCTCATTCTTCCTATAAATTGTAAGGAGGGGATTCTTTCTAAAGGTTGGACATTCTTGTTTTTCCCCTCCCTTCTTCTCTTTGGCAGGTTAATGTGTTGAGTTCAAACCTCCTATCTAAAACTGTAATGCAACCTTGTCTCTTGGCATTTTGTGGTGTATTGTATCAATCTTTAGAGCAAATAATGCATGTCTGTGGATGATTATCAACCCTCTCTGTGTTTATTTGCATCTTCCTGATCTTTCACTGTAAATTTGTTATCTGTGCATGATCTTGCATCGCATTTTAATAGTTTGTGTTTATTGGCAAGATAGTTGCTCTTCATTCCTCGGTGCATCACCTTTGTTAGTTTAGGTTTATTTTTATGCATCTTCTTACCCTATCTCCTTGGCAAGTTAGATTAGGTTTTTTGAGTAGACCCTCTACGTTTTACGTGTGCATCTGAACAGAGGAATAGGAACCGGCCTTCATCTAGAGAGCTTTTCCGTTTTCGCAAGGTCCCACACTTGGGAAAAGCTCCATGTTGTGCAATCGCACTGAGACTTTCAACCCGTCACGTTGCAGAGTCCCAGGGGTGCTGCGATTCGTCACCAACAGTTATGTTTATTAAGTGACGGGGCACACCCAATTTTAATTAATAATTAGTTATTTAATAACTAATCTAGCCTAATATAAAGTTTAAATTTAAATAATAAGAATATAACCATTCTATATCATTTAACTATAAACTAAACATTATGATGCACTTAATATTATTGTTCTAACACTCCCCCTTAATATTAAGTGGATATCCATATGCCAATAGATTACATGCCCATGGTACACTACAAGATTTGTAAGCCTTAAACCATAAAGGTTTTAGGATAGCATATCGGTTGAAGGAATTATAACACCTTCATCATACTCAAACTTACCTTTTGGTACAAAAGGATTTGGAATCCATAAAATCAGACATATGATTTAGGATAATCATGATTTGTGAGACAACAACTCATGGTTTATGATGGAAATATTCTTATACCACATCAATAGGATCTTTTTATAACACAAGGACCTCCTTTACAAATATATACACACTGGACTATATTTTTCCTGTAAACTCTATCAGTTTACTCTAGATCATATAAGATCTTTTACAATGCTTTTAAACCAGATTAAAATTATAGAGGAGTAGGAGTCAACAACTGGACAACCATTAGAAGGTGACATTACATGCACACTCCCCCTCAATGGAAACTCTAAAAGGCCCAGCATTGCATATACTTGCAGTATTTTATAGTACACAATGGCTCATAAACATAACTGCAATCTTAATCTTCTATCCGCTAGAACTGAAGATCTCTATCACCACAGAGAACCTTCTATCAGATAACACACATATGAACTTCAATATGTTTCATTCTCTAATGTTGAACTGGACTATTTATCAAGAGTAATACCACTCTTACCACCACATATAATAGGAATACTTCCTTCAACTCCCATGTGTATCTCTTCCAACAGCCGCTTCAGCCACATGGTTTCTTCACGGCTTCCATTGTACTTCTCTACCTCAGTAGAAGAAATGGATACTTTTGGTTACTTTTAACTGTTCCAAGTAATGGTTCCTGCACAAAAAACTTGAACACATATCCAATATATTTTATATCTAACACAACATCAACATGGTTAGAGTCACAATATCTATATAGACATCATAATAAGCGTAGTATAAATCATTATTGATTTCACTTTTAACCAACTGTAAAAAATATAAATACAAGTTATAAAACAACTAACATAATAATATGCTTAACAACTAATCATGTTAGAATATGTTGAAAAAATTCAACATATTACTCTTGTAAAATATATATTAAATGCAATCAGTATTGGACATCTCTAATACAAACGCAAGGGTGTCCCCAAGTGTCATTTGATATTCCTATAATAACATTTTATTTTCACATGATAAGAAATGTTTTATAAAAAACATATATATCTCCATTATCTTATTCCAAGCCATTACAAATGAAATAAGACTTGATAGATAACTTATCTAAATAGATAATCAAATCATTCAAGAATAATCATAGTATTCACTGAAAACATAATCCACTAATTGTGGACAGTTCTTATGGATTTTTCTTCAAAATATGAAATGTAAGCACCCTTTAATACATTTCATAAGTGGTAAATTTAAATTTAGACATGTCATATATGATCAGTTTTTCATGCCAAAAAATGAACAACAGTTCTATTTTTGAATAAACTATCAAAAAACAAATCAAAATTTTGATGCATATATAAGGCATGCATTTTTTTTGTATGTTTTCAGTTTGTAGTTTACTTCTAGTTCATTTTTACTAACCCATATGAATTAATTATAAATGAAAAGTAACTCCTTTTTCAACAATATATAAAATAACATGTATACTTTTCATTTAGAAGTAATTTATAAAGCTATTATATTAGCACTATGATTATTCTCATCATCTTCAATTTGATTTATCAATTGAAAACTAAGTAGAACCCATTTTCCATAAATGGAATTAATTAAATAATGAGGATTAAAATAATTTTTAATAGAAATCCCCGTGTCATTTTTTAATCCTCGCGATCGAAAAAAAGATCAATTTATGCCAAAAAATAGAGGTCTTGTCAATTGGATAATCTATACATGAATGCATTATTATAATATAAAAAATAAATTGAAATGTAAGTAGTTTTTTTTAGTTTTCTAACTAAACAACAACAACAATCTAGACATCGATGTCGTAAGAATGTATCATTTTAAACAAAAAAATGATTATATTGTTTTACTATTTTCCTCCTAAAAATAAATAAATTTTACAATTAATATGTTCAAAACAAAACAAAACAATAATTTATATATTTTCTAAAAAAAACAATAAAAAATTTGGGGATATCTTTCTCTTTTATAGATCTGAATCTCTATCAACTTGGCTAAATCAATTAACTAACTCGACGAGTTTATTACCGAGTTATATAATGTCATCAAGCCAAATTTAAAATACAATTCCGTAGTTACTTGGTGCATTAGGCCCTATAGAAGGTAAGTGTTTAGGTTTTTAAAGTAGCCACATTCAAGGTGATGCAAGCATATTTAAAGGAAATTATGTATATAAATGTATTTTTTTTAAAACTTGGGTATTTAATTTAAAATAACTAACCTAGGATTATTTTATATAAAAATACATATGCCAAATACATAGGTTTAGAAAATTCATAGGCATATGGGATATCTAGATTTTAATATGATGTTTATAGGTATATTTTAAATATAAATTATAGGATATTAGAAGGAACACGTAACCCTTATTAACTATATATTAAAATTTTATATAGTTTATATTAAACCATAAAGATAAAGTTTTCATTTATATGGTTAAAACATAAGGGTGTACTACAAGAGGAGTCATTTAGGCCACATTGAAATCACATAGACCAAGTTAAAAGTATTAAATGCATTTTTACCAAGGCATAAACATCTTTCATCCACATGTAAATTAACCTAGGAATTTACAGAGGGGACAAGTAATTTGACCTGACCAATGAACTATATGAACCATAGAAAATATTTTAAAATTAAATAGTCCACACTTGGTCCTAGGTAAATATTATTTTAGATCCCCTTTCACATGTTCACACACAAACTTTGAAACACATAACTTTATAAATATATATTTTTATATAGTTTGATATATATGGTTATATATATAAATATATATATTTTTCATTAAATACTAAAAATTTATAAAATTATATAAATATTTTGGTATAAATTTTTTTACGGAATATAAAGTAGGGTGAGACAATGCATACCATACAAAATGCATAAAATATTTCTAATATATTTAATAACCCTTACCTTGAATTTTACAGGGTCGGTAATTCATGAAGTTGAATTATTTTTAAGAGTTGAAAATCCACAATGCCTTTTCACATGTGCAATAATCATCCAACCAACTATGTGGAACGGGAAGGGGGTCTAAATAATATTTCTCGCTTTGGTACCATGTAATGTGGAAAACCCATAAATGGATAAAAAAACCATGGAAGAATAATCCACTATAGAGAAATAGTTTACAACACTAGTCTTGTAACTCCTCCCTCAATTCTACTCCATGTATTTACCTGGAATCCAAAATTATTCATGTGATCTAATGAATATGACCTACCATCATATTTAAATAACCCAAAGGGTTATGTCCTTATTAAGTGACAGTGCACACCCTGATTTAATAAATAGTTAGTTAATTAATAACTAACGAACCTAATCTAAATTTTATATTTAAATAATAAGAATATAGACTATTCTTTATTATTTAACTATAAACTAAACATTATGATGCACTTAATATTATTGTTCTAACAGGGGATTACTTCCCTCTAGATATGAAACCCTACCGTTTTTTATAAGGCCCTTTAATTGTATTCATTTTATTCCACTTCATGTGTTTTCTTTACTTGTTTCCTTGGTACCCTTATAGAATGGATGATTTAGGAGTGCACGATATTGAGACACATTATTATCCCACCATATAATATCCCATCCACTCACTATGAATTCATCATCAGAGGAACTCATTGGTTCTTTCAAAGAGTTATTCAAAGGTAAGTGATCCTCTCTCCTTCAACAAGGATACTTTGGAGTCCCTCATCAACATCAAAGGCTCATTTTTAACATTGCAAGATATCACAAGGAATGGTTTAATTAGTGTGAGGATATTAATGATGTTTCCAAGACATGAATCAAATTTTTGAACAACATCTGTATTCTAGAAGAAGAAAAGGTGACACCTCTTGCAGCCTAGTTTAACATAGAATTCAAAGGACATGAGTTGATTATGGGAAATATTCCTCATGGATAATGAATGGATAGTTCTTCATTATCTGATACTTCATATTCATTAGATTATTCAACCCCTCTCTCCCCTTTTTCCCTCTCCACATTCTGATTTTCCATTAAGAATGTAATTTTTGTTATTTTTTCTTATTCACTTAAGTGACCTCCAACATTAGCATTGTAAGATTCCTTTTTCACTAATAAGGAAAATACTCACTTTTGTATCCTAGGAATATGAAAGGTCACAAGAGATGGGGCTAGGTGAAAAGTCATTTTGGGGATATATGAAGAGACATTTTTGTATGCTATAAATTTGAATGGATTCTCCATTCCAAAGGGTTCGCAATTGTGTATTGATTGTATGTTGTTGAGATTTACCACTACTACATCGATAAATAAAGGTTTCACTCATCCTGTTCATTTTCTTATCTTCCTTTACTCTTTCTCTCTTTACTTTCCAAATTTTTATACATGATAGCTTGTAAAACTAGAAAAGGTGTCTACGCCTTTGATAAATTGATCAATAGAATTTTTTCTATGATTTGATTTTCTTATCATTTTTAGCATTGGTATGTTCTTCTTATTGAATGTGGACCTACTCTACTTAGTGTATGTGAATTTTTTAATCCTACTCACAATAGTAAATGCCCACTCTCTCCTTATATACCCAACTCCCCTTTACCTCTCTTCACTGCAAATTCCTCCCTTGTATCGTTTACAAAAGTTTTTACACAAATTTAGTGGAGTATTCCTATGTGATCCCCAGCCTAATGGCCACCCCCAACTTTTATTTATTTTACATTGAATAATTAGAGCCCTCTACATAAGGAGGGGCTTAGCTCCATGACCATGGGTGAAATTAAACTAATTTTTCCTTAGTAAAAATTATTTTACTAACATATGGTTCAATAATAAAGAATGGGGTTGTGGCAGGTGTAGTTATTTTCTCCCCAATGGACAAAAAAATCTTCTTTGCACACAGGATAAAATTTTAATTCTCAAGTTACATGGTGGAATATGAATCATTAGTTCATGGTATGCTCATTGCAGAGAATAAATAAATCAAGGACCTATAGATATTTGGGGATATTAAATTGTTCATTCACCAAGTTAGGAGGAAAGTGTGCAGCCATTAATAAGCTCTTGAGAGCTTATAGGCACCAATTTTGGGACCTTTTACAGATTTTTGAAGTCATTAACCTTCAAGTGGTCCCACAAAAAATAGAATAAGAAATTAAATCACAATGGCAATTTTTTACTCTCATTTTTATCTTGTGGAAGACCTTTTTCAAGGAAAACAATATGTTAATATGATTGTAATACCATCAATTATAGAAAAAATAGTTTAACTAGAAATTTTATAAAAAAGATGAGAAAAAAATTCAATTCATCCAAAGTGAAGTTAAATTATCCTCAAGGTTGCAATATAGTTTATAAGAAATTTATGAGGATCAAATCATTCATCTATGGACAAACAAGCTACTTAAAGGATTGGTAACCCTTGAAGACATCGTAAATCAAAAAAATGAGATCAAGGGAGGAACAAAATCATATTCATAGGCTAAGAAGACTGCAATCTAGTCACCATTATATAAGGTAAAGACCTTTTTCTTAGAAATGTATTTGATTTGTTGCCATGAAAATTTACAACAATAAAATTGATAGTTTTCTAGCATGGAAACAATACTCATGTGTCAAAGCATTCAAGTTTTACCCTTTTTACCCTTCCAATGCACTCCAGGTCTACCCAACCGAGTCTAATGACCTCCTAGTGGATGTTAATTCATCCTAGTAGGTGAATTAGGAAATTCAATTCAATCCCCCTAGGTTATTTTAGGAGTTCTTGAAGATTGTTATTTTTGGACAGTTGTGGGAAGGGCTACCACTGGCCTTCCCAAGACCGATGCAACCCTCTGGAGTAGAACAGAGCATCCAGATTCAACATGGAGATGAATTGAAGGTATCAAAACATCATGAAATTTATTTTGGAAGATTCAGGAAATATTTGGAGGATTTGGGGAAGTTTCATCAAAAACAGGGTTCATAAGCCTAGGGAGTGCACCGGGCCCAAAAGAGCTATTGAGCTTTAGGAAGTGATTTTTGGGAGCTCTAGATAGAGTTAGGAGCTAAAAAAATACATATTCATAAAGGAAATTCATATCTCTACAATATACAATATGGTGAAATCATATTTTTCACAACACATTGGAGAAATATTTTATATGCAGTTTTTCCCATGCGCGAACAGGGGGCTAGAAACAAAATTTATTTTTTAGGGATTAAATTGATGAATAAAGCACTAAAATTCCCACCATTGGATTCATAAGGACATTTTTTATTTAATTTCATATAATTTTCTTACAAAACATTCCATCAGGAGCTCAAGTTATCATCGTTTCAAGTTTCCCTAAAGGTAAGAGTTTGGGAGTTAGTCAAATTTTGATGAGGACACATTGTCAGCTCCAGGATCCTAGCATATTTTTATGTCCCTTTAGTCCTTTAAGATAAGGTAAAATTGGGACAAAGAAATTTTCCCAACCCCTATAAAGCCCTCTCATCACACATATAACTTTCTGGATCGCTAGTTCAACCCCCAGGTGTTTGCTAAAGCCTATTCCCTCACTCACTCAAATCGTGACAAGTGTCACATGGAGGCGCAATATGCAAACTTATGTATATTTTTTTCACTTAACCAAAGGGACATGAAAATTTTCCCAGCCCCTTGAATGTAATGAAATTTCTATTATAATTCATATTATGAGAAGTAATAGAACACCAAATAACACAATATTTTAGAATAATGATCTCAATATGCAATTTTATAATAGCTTCATCACTCCGAGGGGGGTAACCTCCAAACCATATAATAAGACTCAAATGATCAAATGATAATGAAATAATACCTACAAATACCCTATATATATTATTCATATGCTATGGCCATCACCAAGGCCGACCTATTAAGCATGAGAAAGTATAACTGATATAATAAAATGATATGGTAAGCCACAAGTCGGCTACTCATATCCTTATACAAGCAATAGGTTAAGGGTTGTAGCATGTCCTTCCCCTTAAAATAAATGTTTTCCTCAATGTTGAATAATCGTGGATGTTTCCGTAGAAAACCATCATCCTCTAAGGTTGCATCTTCTATGCTCAGATTCTTCCACTTGATTAGATATTCCTTAATGTCTATGGTTCTCAGCCTCTTAGTACGTGTTTGCAAAATCTTATCTGGCTCCAAAATTATTCTTCCTTCATTTTCAATTTCTGGTAAATCTATCTGGGCTTAAAATTTACGTCCAATAACCTTCTTCAGGCATGAAACATGCAATATTGGGTGTATGTGTGAAGATGGAGGCAACTCTAGTTTATAAGCAACACTGCCAATTTTCTGTAGAACCTGATAAGGACAATAATATTTAGGAGGCAAGTTTTTCTTCCTTTTTCTATTGCTTTAGGGACATTAGTTTGTAAGGATGGAAACATACGAAATCCTAGTCACCAATTTCAAAATTTCTTTCACTACGGTGTTGATCTGCTTGTTTTTTCATCCTGTTTTGTGTCAATGCTAAATTCTCCTTCAAACTAACCAAAACATGTTGTTGATGTTGAATGTGTTCCTCAACATCTCTGACCTTAGTTTTCACCCTCAATGAGGAAGTGATAGAAGGTGGATGGTAACCATATAATGCTAAAAATGGGGTCATTTGAGAAGAGGTATGAAAAGATGTGTTATACAACCATTTTGCAAGTGGTAGCCATTTAATCCACCTTTCCTACTTATCTGATACAAGACAACGTAGATACCCCTCTAAGCATTTTTTGACCACTTCCATTTTCCCATCAATTTGATGATGATAAGATGAACTGTGAGCTAACTGAGTACTAAAACATGAAAATAATTCCATCCAAAAATTACTTGTGAAAATAGGATCACGATCACTTACAATTATCTTTGGGGTTTCATGTAGCCTTTGAACAGTCTCCAAAAAAATAGTTGTGACTGTACTAGCTACAAATGGATGTGATAGGGCACAAAAATGGCCATTTTTTCTTAGCCTATCCACAATCATGAAAATAACATTATTACCCTTCTGAACAAGCCAATCCAGTGATGGAATCCATGGAGACCTCCTCCCATCTCTGACTAGGAATTAGTAAGGGTTGCAACAGACCTGGTGTCTTAATTGTTTCCCATTTATTCTATTGGCACACTAAACACTCTGATATAAATTTTTTTACATCAACCTTGAGTCCTTCCCAAAAGAAATCTCTTTTTATTCTATGATATGTCTTCAAAAACCCAGAGTGTCCTCCAATAGGTGAGGCATGTAGCTTTGCACAAATCTTATGCTTCAACTCATAATCTTTAGTCAAGTATAACATGTCCTTGTACCATAGGGCATTACCTTTCCACTCAATTTTTTTATATGTCATAGATGCTTGCTTGATATTCTATATTAGATATTTTGTATCCTTGTCTTAATCCCATTCCAATCTTGCTTCATCCACCCAATTGACCATCAACATGGACATTCCACATAGTAAGGCATCTACGGATGTATCTCTTCTAGACAACACATCATCTACTACATTTTCTTTACCCTTTTTGTATATGATTTCAAAATCATAACCCAAAATTTTTGTCTACCCAATTTTTTTGTTCCTCAGATGATAAGATTTGCTCCCAAAAAGTATTTGATACTATCATGATTAGTTTTTACCTTGAAGTGTCTACACATGAGATAAGGCCTCCATTGTTTTACTACATGAAGAATAGCCATCATTTCTTTCTCATAGATAGATTTGAACAGATCATTTCCTTTGAATTAGCAACTCTAAAATGAAATTGGTCTTCCTTATTGCATTATTAACTACTCCCAATCCTGATCCTCAAGTGTCACATTCAACAATGAAGGTTTTTGAGAAGTTTGGAGTAGCTAAAACTGGGGTGCTGCACAAGGATTCCTTCAGCTACTCAAAGCATTTAGTGGCTAAGTTTGTCCAATGGAAGGAATCCTTATTTAGTAATGCAGTGATTGGGGTTGCTATTCTACCATATCCCCGCACAAATCTTTTATATTACCTATCAGTCCTAGGAACCCATGAAGATTTTTGAGAGTTTTGGGCCTTGGCCATTCCACCATAGCTTTGATCATCTGACGATCAAATTTTACGCCTTCATGGGATACAATGTGACCCAAGTACTCTAACTCTTATACACCAAAATAACATTTCTATGGATTTTCATAGAGAGTATGTTTCTCCAAAACTTCCAACACTTTATTTACATGTTGTAAGTGTTCTTCTCATGTCTTATTGTAAATCAATATGTCATCAAAGAAAAATAATACGAATTTCCTTAAAAATGGCCTAAAAATAGTGTTCATATAACTTTGAAAGGTTGAAGGAACATTTGTAAGACCAAAAGGCATTACCAAAAACTCATAATGGCCCTTATGAGTCCTGAAAGCCATTTTATGAACATCTTCCTCTTTTATTCTAATTTGATGGTACCCCGAATGAAGATCTAATTTTTTGAAATAAATAGCACCATGCAATTCATCAAGTAAATCATCAATTACTGGAATAGGAAACTTATCTTTGATGGTGTACTTGTTGAGTTCTCGGTAATCTGGACACATCCTCCATGTTTCATCCAATATGGTTAGTTTGGCCATGATTTTGAACTAAAGGTCCTCCTTGGTTGATATGGGCCAGATTTGGGCCATACTGGTTACCCTATACATGTTGCATGATATCATCCAACCGATGATTGATTTGGGCTATGTCTCCTTTAAAGGCCATCTCAAATTGTACATTTCACAACTCATACTCAAGTTGGCTCACCTTATGATCAACTGAGGTAAACCTTATTCACCCCTTCTGACTCCATCTCTTCAATCACTACCCCATATTTATCTGGGGTTTTACCTGGAGTAACCATATTCTTTTTTGCTCTTATGAAAGGCCCTGCCATGATGTCAAACCTTAAGGTTTAGGGTTTCGATACAATTTCAGCCAAACAAGAAAAAACACAAAGAAAATACTGATACTATTTTTTGAGAGCTTTCCAAAAATGTAAAGAACATGAAAAGTTTCCAGAATTTGCACCCTAGGGAGCGATTTTATGAAAAACCCTAAATTTTTAATAACTTTTGCAAAATAAATTTAAAAATTATGAAATTTTCAGGTAACCTTACTTGAAATTTTTCTCAACTCTGGTAAAAATATCTCTCACCAATTCGCTCTGGTTAACAATATGTGGTGGAAGCAAAAAATTAGGGTTTTTACCCTAATTTTGGCCCAGATCGCAGCTCTAATACCACTTGTAATGAAATTACTTGTATAATTCAGATTAAGAGCAACAATAGAACACCAAATAACACAATATTTCATAATAATGATCTCAATATGCAATTAGAATAGCTTCACCACTTCGAGGGGGCAACCTCTAAACCATATAATAAGACTCAAATGCTTAAATGAATGAATGAAATACTACCTATAATCCCCTATATATACTATTCATATGCTATGGCCATCACCAAGGCCGACCTACTAAGCATGAGAAAGTATAAATGATATAATAAAATGATATGGTAAGCCACAAGTCGGCTACTCATATCCTAATACAAGCAATAAGTTAAGGGCGTAGCATCATGCGTGAGCAAATTAATTTTCAAAAATATACCAAACGTCAATTTTTGACATTTCACTAAGAGCTTCAATATTTGCTTACTTGTGTCAACCTAGACATATAGTGAAAGAAATAATTTTATCAATTGGATCTCCATTTGTGGAAACCTGCCCACTTAATCATAGCTTGAGCCCTTGGTATTTATGACTTTGTTTAGTCCACACAAGTCTTGAAATGGAGAACTCCTTCATAAATCAACTGACACACATTTATCTTGTCTCTATTTGCAACTTGAAATCCTAGAGTTGTGTGGAATTTTGTCAGTGTAAAATTAAAAAAGGAGTGGAAGGCCTATAGATACTCGACACAAAGAGTTGAAATGGTTGAGGCCAAGATTAGTCCATGGGTGAATTTGTCGACGTGGATGCCCCTTACTCGTACTTGCTTAAGCTGAAGGTGATCACTAGTTTAGTCGTACACTTACTCATAATTGTAAATCTGCTATATGATTCCTCCGAAGCATGGGTAGAGATGCCAACAATCTATATAATCTAGTGCAAAATTGAGTGCACAACTCATAAAAATAAAATAAAAATGTGTATTTAAAAAAATTATATTTTGAAAAATAAACAAAATTTTAATTTTAAAAAATATTAAAATTGTTTTTTTTTTCAAAATGAGTTTTTAAATGTTGTTTTAAAATATAAAAAACCACTTTAAAAGTTTTTACATATATATTCTAATAATCATCTTGTTTACAATTTTTCTACCTCTGCAATCAATCATGATACATACCATTACCTTCTTGTAATTATGGTTACTATCAATTGCTCCTCTTGATCATTCCCATCTTGGATAACTCTTCAAATTGGTGTAAATAAAACTATTATTTTTCAAATATATACATGTTGATCTCTTATCATGCTTATGATTATTTGTAAGGGTGATGGAACACCTATACAGGTAACCTCCTCATGGATTCTTCTTAGGTAGTTTGCATTATTTATTTTATATCTCCAAACTTGTAGATGTTTGAATAAAATCCCTCTTGTCTTGCAATGTGATGTAAATGTTATGGCTTCAATTTGAAGTAAATAGACATCTTTGTGAAGGTAATTTGGGGGCCTTAGGAGGTGGTGCTATCATTAGAGATGATCACGGTCAACCAATGACAACAAGTGCAGTCAATTTTGGTAATGGAACTAATCATAGAGCAGAAGCATTGACAATTCTCAAAGGGATGGAGTTGGCTCTTAGATTTGGATCGATTAATCTCATTATGGAAAGTGACTCCCTCAACTTGCTCCGCATTCTTAATTCTAATGAACCTACAAGCTAGAGCATAATAGCTGACACGAGAATCATGCAATCCCACTTTCAGAATATTTTTTATCAGCATACCTACAAGGAAGGAAACAAAGTGGCTGGCCAGTTGGCTAACCTGGGAGTTTCAATTGAAAAAAAAAAGGTTTGGATTGAGAATTTTCTTGAAACTCTAGTCATAGTGTTAGCAAATGATCAACATAAATATAATCAGTATGTTGTTGCTTAATTTTGACACTTCATTTTTTGCTTTATTGGGTGTAGCGTTATCACTACCTCTACCTATCCCACCATCGTCGAGGAATGGATTTATGAATATATAATTACGACTTATCATAATGATGGGATTTGTGCATGGGAGGGGGAGATCTTAATAATAATTCTCATGAAGGAGATTTATAATCATCAAAGTTCACAGTCAGATATCCAGCTGGCACGTGGGAGGGATGATAAGGGATAAGTTAAAGAGGCTTAGCTCAATTCCTTCGAGTCAAATTTTGTTTCTTTCAAAAGTTCTTTAGTCGATATGGGTGGTTCTTTGATCATAGTGGAACTTTCCAACTATGAAGAGTTGCGGAAGGATCTCGAGGTGTGGAATCTACTGTAGGAGAAAGGGGTCACTCCATTCATTAAACACGCCTCGGGTCACTCTGTAATTTTCTGTAACTGGATTCTAGCAACGTGAAAGAAGGGGAAAGTGAAAGTGGGTTGGACCAAGTTCGAAATCACAATTAAATCCATCGCCGCCACTATGGGTCTTCCTGTTGATGGAGATATCTACTTTAAATATTCTCTTAAAGCGGAGATGGGGGATTTTTTGAAGAAGGAATGAGTTAACACATATTAGTCTAGTTTTGAGCATGCTTCTCTGCCTACACCATGGGACTGAGTCACTAATAAAATAATGCATAATTTTACGATGGAAGGGAGATACAAACTAGTGTACGGACACCAACTTTTCCTCCTGGCCCATTTTCGCAATGGAATCAAGGTAAATTTAGCTAACTTTTTATTTCAGTCACTGGAACTATTCATTAAACAAGCCTGTGTTGGTGAAATCCCTCTCCTTCATCAGGGTTTACTCTACTTGTTTAAAATTGCTAATGGTCATGTAGTTTTATCTTGTTTCCCCACTGTGACTGGCTTGCCCCGTCGTCGCATCCCTCCACCGCCTTGTGTTTGTTCCTTCATCCGCTATCTCTGTCGCCACCTCATTATCCAACCTACCTCTAATTTAGAGGTGGTGATCACAGGACACTTGGATGCCACCTCTTCCCCATAGCTTCTCCGCCTATCTTCTCTCCTCCTCCCTGAAAATCCTCCCTTGGTGGTAGTGGACTAACCACCTCCGACTTTTTCTCCAAACACTACAACTGACATTAAAATTTTGATCCCTGCTAATGACAATAACATCCCTAATGTTCTTCTTGTCCTTTCAAAGGCTTACTTTGATTCCCCTGCTCCTCAACTGGATTCACCTTTTGACTCTACTGATGTTGTGGAGGAGGAAAATGTTAATGATGTTGCTGGCGTGGAGGGTGAAAATTTAGTTGGTGATGCTTTTGTAGACACTATGGAGGTTCCTGAAGAGAGTATTGCTAAGGATACTATTGATGCTGCTGGTGGTGGTGATGTTGATACGAGCACTGCTAAAATTCTTTGTAGAGTGCTTGAAAAAATCAATAGAGCCTTCACAATAATCAAAAGTTAGAAGGATCATACTAACAAGACTTGGGAACATATGTAGAATGGTTGTAAAGATCTCATCACTTTGGATGAAGCAATGGTCTACAATAATCCGGATGCTGCTACTAAAGAAGCTGTTAATGTACTAAAAAATATAATAGATATGTAACCCTTGTGTGGGTCTGGCTTTTTTGGATTTTGGTACTTTTTGACTTCGGTCTTTGTATCTTAAGTACTTTCATGTAATATATGGCTTTTGGTCTTTTTTAAAAGGATGTGGATCCTTTCAACACCCTCAACATTTTACCATTTTCCAAAAAAATATACATCTTTGTGAAATATTTCATCTTCCAACACATGGCTACACCATGGTTATTCATTGCACAAAATAAACATGGATATATATAACAATATTTTTCTACATGGCCTCTCTTTAAATAATGGAAGAAAACAATATGAAGATTATTATTTTCACATTTTCATGGGATGATATTATGCTTTCATGTTAAGCGACAATGTTCTTTCACTCATATTGTCATGAAGTGATGATGCATTATCATCTTATTTATGGAATTGTTGTCCTATTGGAGAGAATTCCTAGGACCTTATTAAACAAAATTAACAATTTATTTAAAAATGTTGGTTTCTCTTATTGTTTTTTAGATAATGATTTATTTGTGAAACTTAAAGATAATTAGATTATTATGATAAGTTGATGTGTTGATAATCTTCTTATCATTGACAGTCACACTACGTAGTTTTTAAAATCTAAGTTGAGACAACATTTTGAGATCGTTGATATAGGCTTGTTCTATCATTTTTAAAGACATTACTTTTTTCTAGTAGAAGAACTCTATAAAATTATCTCAATCTCACTATAGCTTAAAATATTTAACAAGCTTGATTATAAACATATTTCCAATCCTATGAACTTGATCCTAAACCTGCATGTGCCAAAATAAATCCTACCTTATGCATGAAACTTGTTGCTAGTTTACTCTTATATAATACTAGGCATGAGTCATATTCATGGTGTTGTTTGAAGGATATCTTATTACGAATGTCATACTAGGCCTAGTATTATAATATCTCCTTCAAACATCTTCATGAATTCTGCCATTTCTGAAAAATCCGGGATCTGCAAGAATCTTCTGGGTATCCCTTACTTAGACGAGTATTAACTACCTTGACAATAGTTTATGGAAACTCAAGTCATACACATGAAGCATATATGAAGAAGAAAAATAATGAAGAGCTGACACCGTCTATTTTCGAGCAAGGAGAAAATTCCAGCAAGGTTCCAAAAATTGAAGGTACCGAAGAACTCTCAGGCTCTATTAAATTTTTTTCAGCTCCTAAGGTCAGTGCTAAGAATGTTTATAGAAATTATCTAATTTAAAAGAAAGGCTTGTTTAATAAATTCATATACAATACCATCTTTAATTCTTTTATTTCCTCGTATCAAGGCTATATAAATAACTTTAGAATATCAACTAGGAAAAGCCTATCAAACCAAGTTATTACCCATTTTGCCAGAATCTGAAATTCACTATATTAGGCAACATGAAGATGTTAATTTTATTCATTTTGGTCTGATCAAAGTGTATATCAAACCCTTGGTACATGAAAATGTTAGACATGTGACCTATGTTGCTTTATGTGATAGAAGGGAAAGAAATTTTCAACATGCATGCTAGTTGTCATCACTTTCTTGTCTAAATAATGGACATGTGTGTTATGAATATTTTCCAAAATTGTCAATCAATGCTAGGGACAAAGGTTGTAAAGAATTTAAACATGGATCACTGGACTGTTGGGGACTATTTTCATTTATCTATGGTTTAGACATGTTTGGCTCATTTAAATATGCTTCTGTCAACATAGAAGTAGTATATTCTATGACCAACACCAACCATCAGAAGATTTTGGAAAATATTCCATATGCTTGCAGAGTTAGTGGAAATGTCAAGTTACAAAAGGGTGTTGTGAGTTCCATAGAAATACCAAGAGAATGGAGGTTAGACTAGTTAAGAAATGTTAATCCAAAAATCCATCAGAAAGAGAAACCAATCCAAGACATTAGAGATAACATGGTTCATATCCTCCCAAGGTTTATAACTATGAGACATGTTTTTGAAAGTCCTAGACCAATTGTGTTATCCTCTTCAACTTGAAGATCCTCTGTGCGAATAGGAAATGTGTTAGTAGAATTAGAACATGATTAGATAAATTAAGGAATGGATTTCCCTGTAACTACAATGTCATTTCTAGCTAGATAAAATACATTAGAAACATATAAAGAAGGATCAATAACATTCTACAAGGGAGGAAGATGGCCTCCCTATAAGGGCTGTTACAAAATGAATGAAGGAAAAATAGCCTACTTTTCTTATGCTTTTCAGCCATGTTCTGTAGGAGAACCAGAACTCGATCCAGAATATAAACAAAGAAACTATATTTCTAGATATCATGCACACTTAACATAAAACTTTGATGATCTATGCAGGGATGTTAGGAAATTAAGGCAAGAGCTAGGAAAAATAACTCCATTAGCAGATAATGTCCGAATTATAAGGAAATTGGTACATGATTTTCCTTTCATAAGTGAAAATGTCTAGTTCATTCAAACTGTGAATAATGATGCCTACATAATTGTAGATCAATCCTTAAATATATTGCATGAGATAGCTGATCATAACCGCATAGTAGATGCAAAATTGGTTGAACTTGAGAAGGGTTTAGATTGGCTAAAGAAATTAGAAAAGCCAAAAATAAAATCCTCTAGTCCTATGAAAACAACACCATCATCATCTTCATCTAGTTCTCGGCATCTATAAACTTTGGACCCATATTTTTGCCATCTCATTCTAAAGGAAAGCAACCTCCACCTACACTGATGATGAAGACCAATATAGCAGGACAACCATGGTATCTCAATATAGTTGACATGTTAAATTATCTAGATGAGATTACATCAAGGAGTAACCGCATGCAATTGATTTAAACTATCACCAATATAGATGGCAAAAGCATTGATACATATGCTACAAGATATTTTTGGAGTATTGTATTAAAATAGTGGGCTTTAATGTCACCCCAAGAACAAGACCCAAGAGTATTCTCTCAGGTTAATCCCATGCAAAATATCTATCAAATGTTGATAAATGAGTTTGTACCACCTCAGGGAAATAAAGAAATAGAAGCAAGTAAGTGGTTAGCAAAAATGCAACTTTGTGACATCTCCCAATTTGAAGCCTTTGCACATCAATTCAGGAAATTAGCGTATGAAAGTAAGAGTTTCCATTCTGATGCAGTAAAAATTAAGTTCTTGGATTCATTACCTTATAATCAGGTTGATTATGTCATAGAATATAAATATGTCAGAGGCATGGGTATAACAACAATGTCACTAACCGATATTATTGATTTTGCTAGACAACAAACCATGCAGTTGTTATCACGAACCAAAGCCATACAAAAGCTTTTAATCCATCAAGCACGTAGAGAAGCCAATGTTTCCTTGAAACCCAACCATTTGGTTGCAATCCATTCAAAACAAAACCAAAAACACATAATAAACGCCCTCACTTGTCTTTTCGCATGAGGTTTTTCCCTAAACACCAATCTTATGCTCTAATAGTGGGCTTACCCATTCTCTGGCATTTAATCACATCTCTAGGTGTATAATGTTGCATCCTTATGTAATGTTGGCCAATAATAACCAGTAGTTAACACCTTTTACGTTGTCCTTTTTGTAGCAAAATGCCCTCCACAAGGTTCATTGTGGCAAGCTCTGAGGACATCAAATATCTCCTCATCGTCTATACATTGTTTCATTATTTCATCTTGTCCCTTATGAAACAAAAATCTAGCTATCATAAAAAATGATTAAAAAATTCAACTATATGTTTTTTCTCAAAGTATAAGTAATGTGGAGGTGTTTTACCGGAGACCAAATAGTTGGCTATGTCTGCATACCAGGGTATTTTGTAGAGATAACAAATAAGTGCTCATCTGGAAAGGAGTCATCAACTACTTGCTCTTCACTATTGGTATCCATTTTTAAAAGGAAATTTGCTACCACATTATCCTTGTCAGGCTTTTCCACTATGGTGACATCAAATTCTTGCAAAAGGAGCAACCGCCTTATGATTTTGTTGCTTACTACAGGTTTGTTTTATCAAATATTTGATTGCAGCATGATTAGTGAGTATGAACACTGGATAACTTGTGATGTAGTGTTTGAATTTGTTGATATCATATACAACTGTCAAGAACTCATTTTCTATTTCTTTGTAATTTAACTCTCCATGCTGCAAGTTCTTGCTCACATAATAAATTACATAATTCAGAACTCCATCTTTTTATCCTATGACATCTCCAATAACATGATCTGATGCATCAGTGTGGATGTGGAAAGGCAGGTTCCAATCAGGTCCTCTCAACATAGGAGCAGTAGTTAACATCCGTTTCAAAGTTTGAAAAACACCTTCACAATGTTCAGTCCAAACAAAATCAATATCCTTTCCTAACAATGCAAAGCGTGGTGTTGTAATCTTGCTAAAATCTTATGCGAACCTTATGTAATATCCAACATGGCCTAGAATGCTCTTAAAATCCTTCTGTTTCTTCAGTGTTGGCAGGTCAATTATAACATATATCTTTGTTGGATCAACTTGAATTCCTTTAGAGGATTGGTAGTGCCCTAGAACTATCCCTTCAGACATCATCATGTAGCACTTCTCATTACTCAAGAACAAATTGTGCTCTTTGCATTTTTTTGAGACTTTATCCAAATTTTGCATAGCTTCCTCAAAAGTGTTGTCATGTACTGTGAAGTCATCCATATAGACTTCTATGCAGTAATTTGTTAAATCTGGAAAGATACCCAAGACTACCCTTTTGAATGTAGTAGATGCATTACACAAGCCAAATGGAATAATTGAATAGTAAAATGTTCCCCATGGGCATGTGAAGGTAGTTTTGTCTTGGTCCCCTGGTGCAATTTGGATGTGATTATAGCCACTATATCCATCAAGAAAAGAAAAATACTTTTTAGTAGCCAAAGTGTCAATCACTTGATCAATGAAAGGCAATGGGAAGTGATCTTTCTTTGTTGATTCATTTAGCTCCCTGTAATCTACACAGATCCTGTATATCCCATTCTTCTTTGGCACAATGACAAGAGGTTATACCCATTGACTATCTGATATAGGGTATATAAATCCAACATCCAACAACTTCTGTAGTTTAGCTTTCACAATCTCTCTTACTACAGGGTTCACTCTCCTCTGAGGATGTTTGATTGGTTTTAATCTTCTTTTATATAGATTTTGCGAGTGCAAATCCTAGGATGAATCCCACGCATATCACCATAATCCCAAGCAAATGTTGTTGAATGTTTTTGCAGAAGAGCAATCAAAATTTGTTCTTGTTGTCTATTCAACATCTTGCTTACGTTAAGTGCCCCCTGGTGTTATTTCTACTTGTTTGGAGAGTTCCATAATTGAAAATACATTGTTTCTAACAAAAGTTAGTATGCCGTCATGGGGAAGAAGTTGACTAATACAATTCTTACTTGAAATATCTGTGGTGATTTGTTGCAGTAGAACTTGGTTCAAGGGACAACTTAAGCATCTTAATCTATCATCCACTTCTTCATTTATTCCATAGTTGTTCTGCAAGACATTGGAGAGAACAACATCTTCTTCCTGTTCTTCAATTGTACAAGATTTCTCCAACATCATAAGTTGTTATACAGAGCTCTAATCAACTTCTGGTTCTTTAACCCAAATTTTCTGATCTTCATTATGTAACGGTTAGGCAAGAGGATAGATAATAAGCTTCTTGGTACCATTTCCATTTGAGATAATCATGTTGCTAGACCTGCAACCTATGAATGCATCAGCAATGGCCAACCATGGTCTTCCCAAAATAATAGAATAACTTCCTAAACTTGTTTTTGGTTGAAGGACAATGAAATCAGTAGGGTATTCCCAAGATTCCACCACCACAACAATGTCCTCTAGGAGTCTTTTAGGTCTCACTGTTGATTTATCTGCCAGTTGTAAAATTGTAGTTATTGTCTTTAGTCCTTCCAAATTCAGGGCATCCATAATTTGCTTGGTCCTAATGTTTATTTTTGCCCCTAAGTTAACAAAGTATTCTTTATTGTTGTGCCATTAAATGTAACGTTTACCAAAGGACTACTTGAATCTATATACTTGGGCAAAACTGAATTTCCAAGCATAATATCAGCGAATTATCCAATGACTTGCACAATGGATGGATCCTTTGTTCTTTTGTCTCATTTTTAAAGCATATATCCTTAACCAACTTGTTGTAGATGGGCACATCCTTAATAAATTGAATGAATGAAATCTTCACGCAAATATCCTTCAGCTAATTGACCAAATTAGAATCAGAATTTGATTTAGGGTTAGGTTTCTTTTCTTGTAATCTCTCTGGAAGTGGGTGTCCATATATTTGCATTTTACCCTTGTTGGAAATTTGTTCAGAAAATTGTAAGGGAACCTGAAAAAACCACCATGTAAGGAGATGGCCACACAGACTATGCTTCCAGATATTGACTATTTGATGATGCAATTAGAAACATATGTTAATAAGCTCAAAGGAAAATCGTAGAAAGAGAAAGAAGCCCTTATCTCTAAGCATAAGGAAGAACTAGAGGAAAAGAATATAGAGATCAAGAGGTTAAAGTGGAAGTAGGAAGCAGGAAGAGACAATCCAGGTAGCATACGAAATATCTAAATGCAGGACCTCATCAAATGTTTGTTATCTTCTTGAAAGAAAAGATGTTACAACACAAACTTGTCTGCATTAATTCTAACATACCATATGATATCATCTTAGCTAGGAGCTTCTTCAATTTATATCATAATTGCACTCATGAACTCCAACTCTTATTATGTGAGTTTTATTTGCACAATTATGCCCTTAAATATGACAGGGATTGGATTCCAATTCTATACATTGTGGATGTACAAGTTAAGGCCCTATGCTCTTATTTTACAAATGAGTTGGATATAGAAAGGCAAATGGAAGAGTATAGACATTTGGAAAAGGTCCAACCATTGTTTGTCAAGGCTGAGGCCACAAAATCAGATGAAGTTGAAGAGCAATATGAAAAATATATAAAAAAGAAGGTGATCAAGAGGAGAGTTTTACAAACAAGGACATCAACACATGCAGAAGTTAGAGCAATGATCAGGAAAAATGGAATTCATGTAGTACAATCATGCAAAATGAGATGGAATGAGTTGTCACATGAGCTACAGAGGAAAGAGATGAACTCTTACCCAAACATAATGCCAACTTTGAAAAGAGTGAAAAAATACATTGAGATTGCTAATGAATGTGAAGACAACTAGTTTCTTATAGGCTACCACCAACCAATCTTTAATTTTCTGATACTGCCATGGAAAGGTGACTTACCACTGAGTGAGATTTTACATAACAAAGTTTAGAGAAGATTCATGATAAATGATGGCTACTTCTTGTCAAAGGAAGAAGGGACAAATACCCCAGTTGATTTTAGACACGAATGTTATTTTTTAGTAGCAGAAAATATGAAGCCTTTGAATGAGGACATTCAAGAGATTAAGCCTGTGAGTGTGATGAGTTGTGTTAATTGCCTTTATAAATAACTCTTCTTCACCAAATTCTCTTCCTTTGCTTGTAGATCTGATTTTTCTTCATCCTTAGGCTCAAGATCCTTGATCCCTTCTTCCAAATCTGAATTTTACTTACAACCACTCAACTCTATGCAATCATTAGATGTCAAAAATTCATCATCAAAAACAAAAGAGCTCATACCTTGGATACATGTTTTCACTTTGCTTGAACATTGATCCAAGACTCTTTTTGCTAAGGTGTGAGCAATACGTGGTTTTTCTTGTTTCAAACCTTCCACGAGTATGGTTAATAATTGTTATGGAGAATCCTCATACTCATTCAACATTAGGGACATGATGGTTTGCATGACAACCATTATTTTTTTTGAATGATCATCATGTAAGACATCAAAGAAATACTTCAAACATATGTAGAATGAGATCATCACAATCAAGATCTAACATTGGTATACAAGTTCGTACCTTTGCTATGTTCTCTAAGATCTTAACCCTCTTATCAAAGTAAGGGTTTGTGGTGTCTCAAAGCTTTTGAAAGCTTCCTATCATGAGCTTAAAGACCTCTTCCATGGTGGTGCCATTATATGACAAATTTTGGGTTGTTATCCTTGTCACCTTGTTAATACAAGTGATGACCCTGAGCCTCACATCCACCTCATTATGCATCAATAGTTTGGATCTAGCCAAATGAGTCACCAGTGAATCCATGGCTGAAAACATGGAGCCATAATATTATTGTTTTATCATAGTTAAACAACTTGTCCCTTCTTCTAGAGTGTTGATCGACACACTCTTCACATGTGGAGGAAACTAAAGCCATCTCCCAAGTTTGTAGAGCTTAGCCCTAAAATCTCCATCACTTGTCAATTTCATTATTCCAAAACTCTATAAATAACACCCACAGGAGTAGAAGAAAGTTACTGTGATACCACTATGATGTCCCCTTTTGGGACAGATAGAAATTTGCAGTACCTTAAACAAATCGAACCAAGAAGGATGAGATCCTTTTAATTTAACCTCAAATAACTCAATGTCACAATAATTACAACCCAAAATGGGGTTGGAATTAGCTAAGGTGGTGGGTTAGATGGGAGAACCAATTGGAAACCCAAGCTTTTCCAGTTCTGATTTTTAGAATAACTATTAATTTAAAATAGCTTGCAGTCAACTGATTTTTTTTAAAATTCATAACTCAATCATTACTCCATTTGTTTACATGAAACCAAGTGCATAAAAAATTAGAATTTTAGAGCTTTCCAATGCACTAACAATCACATTTTTCTGAGCACTTAAACCCCACCAAAAATAAAATTTAAAATTTCAGATTTGGGCGCTAGGGTTAGAAGAAATTAATAAAATATTTCCAGCACTTTTCCCGGCCTCCAAACACACCACAAAATACCTCCCTTGCTCAGAAATAAATAATAAACAAATCAGATTTACAAATCTTGCTTTAAGATCACCAAAAACATGTCAAATAATTTTGGAAATTATTTTTAAAAACCATGTCTGTAGCATAACTTCAAAAATTCATATCTTTTGCTAGAGAAGTCCAAATGAGCTGAAACTTCCAACATGAGGCCACAAAAATATGAAGAATAATATTCTAAAATTAGTTTTCACACAAAAAACACAAAAACCTAATTTTTCCCTAAAAATTATGTCACCTAACACATTTAGGGCATCAAATGATCTGTAAAAATTATGAAATTAATTGCAAAACGCAACAAATATGAAAACCAACAAATATGTTCCCAAATCATGCAACAATAATCAGATTTGCACCATAAATAAATGCGCAATTTGTCACACACAAAAAATGTACACAACACTAATGGATCCTTATCAAGATCATATTTATTTCAACTCCAAATCGAATGAGAGAAAGAGAGAGAGCACAATGAAGAGTTAATGCATACATCCCATTTCTCCAAGCACAGAGAGACTTAAATTATCAAATCCAACATGAGGTGAAATGACCCCCTCACATCCCTTAAATAGACTTTCCAAAGGGATCAACCCACTTGGAGAAAAAACACACTTTTTAAATTTGCAATTACAAGTTGGATAGCGAAGTGGCCCCTTTTATATTAGTTTCCCTCCCATGTAATTAAAAATTTTAATATGCTAAGACTATGTGCACTTTATTATTTTCTAATTAAATAATAAAGAGTAACTAACCTATGTGCACATTTTTAACTAACTAGAGACTCCCACTTAGCACTAGGCATGCCAAGGGGTACAATGTAAAAAATAAACACCTTAAAACCATTTTCAAGATCCCTCCTCAAACCCATGAAGAGATAAAATGGGTTGAGGATCTTCAGTTCTTCCATTTAAAAATGTTCCGAGAAGGGGACATTACACGTTGAAGGAGCAGTTACAACTATAACATGCAAAACTAAGAAACAACTCAACCTTGATCTTATCATTTATCATAAACTAATGAAGGACTGAATTTACTGATTGAGTTAACACTTGATTCAACTAGATGATTACCTGCATATTTGTTGCATGATTGATAGTTGAACACCTTGTAATATCCCCTTTTAGGATATTATTTAAATCTGTAAAAATTAACTACCTGGAACACCCTAAGAAGATTAGATCTTCTTAGTTTGACCTCAAATAACCCAATGTTGGCAATAATACAACTCAAAGTGGGTTGGAGTATGGCAAGGTGGTGGGTTAGATGGGAAAACTAATTAGAATGCTAATATTACTCAGATTTGTTTTTTAACAGCATATAATTAATTAAAATTCAAACCTAACTGCTGTAATTTTCCAAAATTAATTCTTGTTTAACCATTCAAGTAAAAATCTTCAAACTTTGGATTTTGGGCCCACAAAAATATGAAGAACAATATCCCAAAACTAGTTTTTGCACAACCAACATAAAACCCTAATTTTGTCCTAAAAATTAGACCACCCAACACATTTAGGGCATCCAATTAACCCGAAAAATTATAAAATCAGCTACCCCTTATTTCTCCTAATTTCTACAATCAAATCCACTATTAAACTGACCCCAAAACAACAAATCTGAAATAAATATTAGTTTGTAACAACTAGAAAGCTTGTAGACAATTGTAATCTTCTAAAATTCATAACTTGCTCATTACTCCATATTTTGCCCTCAAATAATTTGCAGAATTTTCTATAAATTAATATCTTTCTAAAGAGCTATCATTTTGAATTTTTGAAGCACTACAACCCTTCCAAAATAGCCCCCAAAATCTGAAAACCAATCACTGTACGGTTAGGGAAAATTAATTAAATAATTTCTAGCTCTTTCCTAGCCTCAAAACACACCAAAATATTAGTCCCAAACTTGGAGAAATATGTCAATACAGATCAAATTACATATCTAGCTCAAAAGACTCCAAAACATGCCAAAACAACCTCCAATGCAAGTCACTTTAGCTTTAATAAATGTAGCAGTGAACAAAACTAAATAAAACACCATAAACCCTTCCAAAATCACTTAAATTTGAGCCACAACATGCAGATTTAACCTCACAAATTAATGCATCAACATATGAGCCAAGTCACCAATATTGGAACAGAAAAACAATGCATAAACACATTCAACTCAAGAGAACACAATGGAAAGAACAATGAGTCTTCAATATTCTTCAATAATGGATCCAAAATGAGAGAGAGAGCACAATGCAAGAACTAGGGCATACATCCCATGATCATACATCTTAATACTCCAAGCATGGAGTGAAATCAAATGATCAATCCAACATAAGTGTCACAATGATCCCAAGCTCTCCTTTTATAAACAAGGAGACACAAAATTTGAAATCCCTAGGAGAGGGAAATCATTAAATAAAAATAGTTTATCTTTCTTAGGTGTGGCATCCCCTTTCTAAGCATGATTTTAATATTAAAAGTTATTTACTTAATTCTTCTTCTTCTTTTTTGCATTGTGAAAATTAAATTAAATAAATTACATAATTAAATGATTATTGTTTTATAATGTCAAATGATAAAAATCACTCTCTAGGCAATAATATTTAATTATTTACTATAATTTTCCCGTTACAACATCCCAAAGCCCACAGGGAAAGATAGGCTAAGGGTCTTCAAAAATGGGGAAATTACACACCTGCATGAACTCCGTAACATATGTTGAGTCTCTCATGGTTCTGTTGAATATCTTCCAATTGTTCTACCAAAGATATTTTACTTAGTTTGTTAAAATCCTAGTTGAACTCTTCTTCTCACATCTTGTTGTAAATGAGAAGTATAAAAGAAAGGGTTATTCCTGGTATATATATACGCAGATATACAAAGATAAGAAATTCAGAGAGAGAGGAGATTAATTTTTCTTGGATGTAATATTCATGCAATTCAATAAAAAATATGAGTTATGTTTATTATCCTTTAGTTACAAGATTTATGAGGGATTATCACCCAATGCGGGGCCCACTTGTGGTCTGCTAAACCCCTCCATAATTTTGTTGCTCTATTTCATTGCATGTTAGCCTAGGAAGAAATTTATCTTCTTTATCCGCATTCTAAATTTATAAGCTTTGTCTTAGTCATAGTGTTTAGAAGCCATTTGCTTTCAGTTCTAAGCTTTGTCTACTTTCAAGCATTGTTCTTTCAAGTATGGTAGTGACAGTTATTTCTTTTTATGCCTCCTAAATTCTCTGTAACTGTGCATAAAGCACTGACATTATTTCAAGTTTACATCCCCTGGTTTGATGATTAAATGACTTTGATTCAATGAACAACATATTAATTGCTGCAAGTTGATTTGCACCACTATTTTTGGCGCCAAGATTTGAGAAACACACTGAGGTTCTAGATGAGATTCCAAAGCATCAAAGGTCACTATTCAACAAGTCAGGTCTTGACTATGGAGAAGAACTACAAGAGGCTTCAAATTATACTGAGCTCCCAAAGAAGACAAGTACAAAAAAGGCCAAGAGTTATACAAAAAATCTAAAGGAACCCACAAAAATTGAAATCAGGAAAGAAGAGGACATCACAAATACCAATACCATCCAAAAAGAAGGAAATGTAGAGAATAATTCCAAGAGATCTTTTGTTCCAAGAAATATGAATATGACCAGGTTTGGAAGTTCCTTCCATGGTTATTGTTTTTATTGCAATCTCTTTGGTCATAAGAAGATAAATTGTAGAAATCAAATGAAAGATGATGAAGCTAGGAGCAAAATCAAATGTGCATATGTAGTTTTGAATATTAACTACAATTCATTTGATCCCTTATCATAAGATGATGAGGATGCTATTATCTGCTATAATTGCAACAATTATGGACATATAACACGGTTTTGTAGAAGTGTGTTTGAATCCTCTAGACATGATCAAAAGACAAGATCTTCATATATAAAGAAAAAGGAACCTACAAAGATCTAGAAAAAGAAGCAAGAGGAAGTTGGGAAAGATAAAGAAAAGTCCATGCTTGTACCAACAAAATTTCATACACGAGATGAAGGACAACAATGGTACATTAATAGTGGATGCTCAAGAGACATGATTGGCGATAAAAAAAAGTTTATCTCATTGAAGAAAGTAAGTGAAGGTATTGTGAATTTTGGTGATAGTGCCACGACAAAGATAGCAGGAAAATGTACACTTAGCCTAGACAATGCAAAAACAAAACACAAAAAATGTTTTATATGTTGAAGGATTAAAGCATAATCTTTTAAGTGTAAGTCAAATGTGTGATCAAGGACACACACTTAAGTTTTATGCCGAAGTATGTGAAATCAAAATAGCAGACACAAAAGAACAAGTTGCACATGCCCACAGAAGGTCACAAAAAATCTATACATGCTCAGTGATGTGAAAGGAGATAAAACTTGCTAGATTCAAATTGAAGAAAGTTGGCTATGGCATAAAAGGATGGGTCATATAAACTTTGATAACCTTGTAAAAATCGGCAACAAGCAAGTTGTGAGAGACGTTCCGAAGATAACAAAACCTTCGAGCACTCTTTCTAAACAATGCCAACATGGAAAGCAAACAAGAGCAAGATTTGTAACGAAAGAACATTCAACCACCAAACCACTAGAGCTGGTTCATACGGATTTTTGCGGACCCACCAAAACACAAAGCATACAACGTGAGAGTTATTTCATGTTACTTATTGATGATTATACCAAAATGACGTGGGTTGGATTTTTATAAGAAAAATCTAAGGCATTTGGGAAGCTTAAAGCATTTAAATCCTTAGTTGAAAATGAAATTGGGGTGAAGATCAAATGCTTGAGATCAAATCGAGAAGGTGAGTTCACTTCAAATAAATTCATCGAATTTTTGAAGAACATGGAATAAAAAGACACTACTCAGCTGCAAGAACTCTATAAAAAAATGGAGTGGTAGAAAGGAAAAATCAAAATCTTTAAGAAATGGCTAGAACAGTGTTAAATGAGTCCAAGCTATCACACAAGTTCTTGAGAGAAGCGATTAGTACAACAGTCTATATCTTGAATAGAGGACAAATCACAATAAATCATGATAGAACTCCGTACGAGTTATGGAAGGGAAGACCAGCCTCTGTCAAGTATTTCAAGGTGTTTGGGAGTAGATGTTTCATTAAGAGAAATGAAGAAGACTTCAGAAAATTTGATTCAAGAGCTGATGAAGGAATATTTCTTGGTTATTCCACCAAAAGCAAAGCCTACAAATTCTATAACAAAAAGTTATAAACAATTGTAGAAAGTGTTAGTGTTAGAGTGGATGAAGTCATGAACGAAAAGGCAAAAGAACCTTCAAAAATACCCAATCTTATAGCAGAAAAGGAAGAGGAAGTAAAGAAGCTAGATGAAATAGAGTGGGAGGATACGAAGGCACCATCACAATTTGTTCAAAAGAATAATTATGAAAGTTAAATTATTGGCAACATTGATGTCGAGGTCCAAACTAGGAGAAGAATTATGAGTACACATGAGCAAGTAAATTTCTTTTTGTTATTTGAGATGGGGCTTAAATTTTTTTCATAAGTCAGTCATGACAAACATTGGATAAAGGCAATGGAAGAAGAGTTGGATTAGATTGAGAAGAATGAAACATGGGAACTTGCACCTAGACCCAAGGATTAGAATGTAATCGGCACCAAGTGGGTATTTAGGAACAAATTGAATGAAGATGACCATGTGACACAGAAGAAAGCAAGGTTAGTTTGTAAAGGGTATGCTCAAGTGGAAGGTATTGAATTTGAAGAAACTTTTGCTCATGGTGCAAGACTAGAAGCCATCAGAATGTTTCTTGCATATGTTATTTTCAAAGATTTCAAAGTTTATCAAATGGATGTGAAATCTACTTTTTTAAATGGTAAGTTAGAAGAAGTATATATTGAACAGTCAAAAGGGTGTCTCCTATCAGAAAACAAAGACCATGTGTGCAAATTGAAGAAGGAATTGCATGGTTTAAAGTAAACCCCCAGAGCATGGTATTGAAGGCTTGACAAATATCTACAAGAAGAAGGATTTAAAAGAGGATTTGTTGATAATAACCTCTACATCAAGATTGAAGGTGAAAATCAATTGATTATTGTAGTATATAAGGACGACACCATTTTTGGAGGAGATAATGAGCAAATATCAAAAAAAAATTGTCGAAGATATGCAAAAGGAGTTTGAAATGTTTATGTTGGGTGAGTTGTCATTTTTCCTTGGTTTGCAAATATCTCAGTCTAGTAAAGGGATATTTATTTCCCAAACCATATATATAAAAACTATGTTGAAGAAATTTGGAATGGAGGATTGTGCACATGTTAGCACACCCATGGTTACAGGCATAGCTATAAAAATCGGGATTACTCGGGTAATAATTGTGATAAATCATTTTTCACACGCAAAATGATTTATCTTTCCATAAATAGCGATTTATGTATTGGTGATAAATCGACAATTTCCGGTGCTAAATAATCTGGGAAATCATGGAAAATTGTGTGAAAAATCATGGAAAATCACTCCATTTCCTCCTGCTCAAATCGTTTTTAGCTTCTGTGTTTTTCACCTGTTTTTTTTTTTCTCGAATCGGTTTTTTCCTTTTTTGGATTTTTGGTGAAGAAAACACAAGTTACAGAACAACAGGTCACATTGGAACACATCACCACAACTGATTAGATATCAAACATTTTCACTAAGCCTCTTCCAAAGGAAACATTTGAGTATCTACCACAGAAATCGGGAATAATATCCTTTGCTTGCTCTCATTGAAAAAATAAGTGAAGCAATGGTTAAGGGGGAGCTAACATTGCATTAATCAAGCTCTTTTAGTATCCCTTTGCCATTGATATCAAATGGGGGAAAATTGTTGATAGGGAGAGGAGTTACAGCAAAGAGGTAGTAAATTCTTTGCAATGTTTCCATCGATGACAAAGGGGGACATTGTTGGAAATATTTCCCTAATGTTAAAGGAGTGGCTAGATTTATGAACCAAAGTTTGTCAAAAAGTAACGGAAATGTCAGAAAGTAAAAAAAATAACCAGCAGTGTTTAGAGCAACAATAAGAGAAGTTTAAGTATATGAAAAGGATTGTTTTTGCATAAGAAATTTAGTGATATGATAGAGATGTGAACAACAATCAATAGAAGGAAGATATCAGTGTGTAATGAAGGATATAATCAACAATATGGTGCAGAAATGTTCAACATTCATGAAGGACAAATCAGTTGTTTATAATCAACATTAGGTAGTGTTCTATTGAAGGGAAATAAGCGTATGAATGGAAGACAATCAATTCGCAATCAACAAAGAAAAAACCCTAGTCATAATTAGAAATGGCGCTAGCATTTGAGGAGGCAATATTAACTGTTTGTATAATTATTTAATTAATGGGAATCATTTAATATAATTATGGCCGACACATATATTCGCATTGTTAAAATAAAATATGGTTAATTAAATTAAATGAAAGGGTGTGTTGGTTGGAAGAAAAGATGCCTTTCTGAAAGGGTACAAATGGCTTTATAAGGAAGATCATTTGAGATTTATTTTCAAGCATTCAAGTTCAATATCTTAAGGGAAACAAAAGAAGAGAGAAGAAGCATAAGAGCAGAATTTTAGAGCAGCAGATCGAAAGTTGAAAAGAAGAGTTTCCATCATTCGTTGGGACAACAACAGATCAAAGGTGGTAAAGAAGTTTTACAAGGAGGTTGGTGCCTTCATATTCAAAGAGATTAGTGTCTCTTTCTAAGTTGGTTCTTGGTGAAAGGAGTTGGTGCTTACAAAATTGTAATTTGGGGATTGGTGTCTCTAGTAGGTTGGTGCCTACAAACATTGAAAAAATATATTAAGAAATTTTCTTCATGGTTTTTTCTGAAAGGGTTTCCACGTAAATCTGGTGTCTTCATGCATTACTTTGTGTTGTATTATTTGATTGCCTTGAATATCTAAATTGTGAATCTAAGTTTAAGTGGTTGAAAATAAAAATAATATATTATATTCATTCACCCTCCCTCTCAGTATAATCTTGTGCATAACACTACGTAAAAAAAGGTTGCAAAACCATCTTGCATGCACCAAAGTTTGTGATACTCATGGTCCGCACTGGATATATCAAGAAAGCATTTGGTAGAACTCACAACATAAACATCATCAAAGTAACAAGAGCTCCATAAGTTACTTAAGTGATATCGAAAAGTCTTTGGAGAACTTAAAAAACCCCTAGGACAAAGTAGTAAAGCATCAGATTAACTTTGGTTCTTGGATCCCCTTTTCGAACAGTCCACTATATCACAGGTCAAACTGGGAGAATCATGAAATCCGTAGCCAAATACAAGAGCTTCTTGATAAAGCAAATATGATGCAAAGATTTTATACTTGTGGAAATGTAATAGTTCCTGTCCCTAAAAAAGATGGAGCTTCGCCTCTTCATATAGATTATTGTGCATTTAACAAGATAACGGTAAAGAATCAGTACCCCTTTCCACACATTGAGGACCTCCTAAATCAATTGTGAGACACTCAATACTTCACCAATATCGACCTGAATTTAGGTTACAATCAATTTCTAATATGCCTTGAATATGTTTAAAAGAAAACTCTCAAGAAAAGGGAAGGATTGTATAAGTGGCTACTTATGCCCTTTGGGTTGACCAATACACCACCACTACTCATGCGCCTAATGGATGAAATAATCCAGTTATTCCTCAACTCCTTCACCATCATGTACATGGATGAGATCCTCATATACAACAAAACTTGGGAGGGGCCTTCAAGATATCAATTGTGCCTTGGCTATCAAATGAGGTTCAATAATTGTTTTTCAAACAACTTGGTAGCTGTAAGATTCGTACATGTTCAGTGTCCAATGGATATTGGAATGTTTTAGTCTTATATGGTTAAATTTACATTAGTTACAATATTATAGTCGACCCCGACTTTTCCTATCTGGAACTTCCCCTTTAATGCTTCTAGAAGAGAACCAAAGGTTTTGGGATTCTTGGATAAACAAGCTCATTTGATCAAGGTTTGTGACCTTGATTACTCATGGGCTCGACTACCCTAAGAATGGGTTGAAAAAAATCTTCCTTTGGTGATACAAGAGAGATTTCAGATTAACCTCATCATCAATGATCTTTCTTGGAACAAATCTCAAATCAAAATCAATTATTTTCCTTATTTACAATTAGTCCTATTAGTAGAATTTGAGTCATCTTCACAATCATCACAATAATCCTCTGGGTAGTGCACATCACAATTAGAATTCCCAATGATACCTTCAAATTTTCAACTAATTGTAGGCTTTCAAATCAATCTTTTTTTAAGAGGATATACCATGTATTCAACTATCTATTTTTTAAGCAACTTGGCAGTGCCTCAACAATATTCATACATGTGTGGTATCCAATAATTATTGGAAAGTGAACACCTACATAGCACTCTGAACATAGGAGTTTATGAACCTCAACCAATTACCAACATAGCTCCATCAATAACAATTTATCACTTACATTTCGAGGAAGTCGATAGGGCAGACATTGAATGTATGTAAAAGTTTAGAAATTGAATGAAGCAACTTGCCCGAGCTCATTTGTATTGGGTGAAAAGAAGTTCTTAGATGTCTTTTAAATAAGACCTTCCTTACTCAACAACAGGTGTTTTCAGACCTTGATTACTCATTAGCTCAATCACCATGGGAGGGGGTTGAGAAAAATATTCCTCTGGTGATATAAGAGAGATTGCAAATGAACCTTATAGAAAAAGACCCTTTCAGGAATAGATCTCAAATTGAAATCTATTATTTTCCTTAGAATAATTCTAGCGGACTTCATGTTCATCTTCGTAATCAACAAAATCCTCACGGTAGGGCACATGACAATGAGCTTTCCCAGTAATATCTTCAATTATGCCTTGGCTATCAAATAACAATCTCTTATCAAGAGGATGTAATCCGTATTCAACAATCTCTATTTCAAACAACTTGGCAACATCAAGATTCATACATGTGAAGTGTCCAATGGATATTGGAAAGTGAACACCCACCATTTTCTTTGATCAAAGGAACTTTTGAACCTCAACCAAATGTTAGTATAGCTCAATTAACAACAATTTATCATTTACATCTCACACAATTCAATAGTAGTGGCCATTAAACCTACATACCCATATATATGTGAAGGTTGTAAATTGAATGAACCAATTTCTCAATGCCATGATTGTTTTACTTCCTTCTTCAGCTAACATTTTTCCATAGTTGTTTTTGATATTTAAATAATACAAAGATGAAGGCATCAATGATGCACTTGAAAAGAATTGTTCCTTTTGTTTTTTCTAGCTAAGGATAATATTGATATACCCTATTTGTGGCCCCGAAGGCGTTGAACATTGTCAAACCTAAGAAGATCCTCCTAGTCATAGCATATGGGCCATTGAACCCGCATACTTGTATGTATGTGAAGGTTGGAATTTGAAAGAACTAACATCCCCATGCCACAATTTCTTTAGTTCATTTTTCAACTAACATTTTTCCATACTCGTTTTCAAGCATTATAACCATTTGTATCTAACCCTACATCCACTTATTGTAAATTTAATTCAATAAAGATCTTAGAAGGGTGTAAACATTTTCGTGAACCCACTTTTGATCGAACCCTTTACCTAAACTAGGATCTCCTTAGTTCCTTGTGTTTTAGGCTTGTTGGTCTCCAACCCATCATGCTCTATGGATTGCTTATGCTCTTCTTTTTAGCTCTTGGTGTTGTCTTCATATTTTTCATTTGTATCACCATGTCATTATCTTCCATTTTCTAAGCTCGTAGATTCAAGCCTTATCCCTCCAACCTTTATTCTATCATTGGCCACTACCCCTCTAGCCAAGTCCATGCTAATGCTTTGCATATGGGAAAGGGTCCTTATGGTAATCCTACATGCCACTTGGTTGATACACCCCACTTATGTGGATATACAATCTGAGGTCAACCCTATTAGTACTTGGTTCCCTCCATGCTTTCACTCACATTCCATACTTCCCACTATTAATGTTATCACTACAGGCCACACTAAGAATCCCCTGGGGACAACCTATCTTTGCCTCCTTTACCTACAGTTCCTATGACCAACCCTGTTGTACCCTCTAAGGAGTATGATTTATCGTAACAACTTAATAATACCCCTGCTAAGATTTCTCTCTTAGTGCTCCTTCAAAAAAACCCTTGTGTATAAGGACATAATGCAAAATACCTTGAGCTCTTCTACGTTGCCTAATAATACTCAACCAACTGTGTTTGCCTCTCTCATGGACAACTTTAAGGCACTCCAGTAAGCTATTAGCTTTAATGCTGCCAATGTCCCTCCCATCTTTGGTTCCAATACATGCCCTCCACTTTTTTATCACCATACATATCCAAAGCTTCCTCATTATGCGGGTTTTAATTGATAATGGCTTTGACCTTAATGGATGTCCTAAGTCTTTGTTTATGCAAATGGCTCTTTCTTCTAGTGCAATCAATACTACTACTATTTTTTTTCGTGGCTTTGATAACATTACACTATCTACATTAGGCACTATCACTTTGGATAGCAATGACCTTTCACATCATGGATAATGACCTCCATTATAATTTGCACTTAGTTCAACCCTTGCATTATTATGTCAAATTTCTTCATAATAGCACTAAACACACTATAGATGTCGTTTTTGACCCCTTTCAGTATTGTCAAATAAATATGCCAAATCCACAACTTCCTTCTATCACTCCTCCATTGCAACCTATCCTTATGGATAAAATGGACACATGTTTTTGGTGAAACTAGCCACCACCCTAATCCTACTCCATTTGTATTTGTTGAGCTAACCAAAAATCTTAGCATGCCTACCTCATCTTTCGTTACTCTCACAACCAACAATTATTCTTGACCCCTTTCAGTATTGTCAAATTAATATGCCAAATCCACAACTTCCTTCTATCACTCCTCCATTGCAACCTATAGCTATGGATAAATTGGACACATTATTGGTCAAACCAGCCACCACCCTAAACTTACTCAATTTGTATTTGTTAAGCTAGCCACAAATATTAGCATGTCTCCCTCATCTTTAGTTACTCTCACAACCAACAATTATTCTTGACCTATTGGAAGCTGTTATCCACCAACCTAATGCACTTGATTACTCTACTAATAGTGACAATGACACCATTGTAGCAATACATATGACATAGACAACAATAAATATGACATGTGATCATTCCTTTCATACCTTGGTGTACCCTTGAGATCTTCATTTCCTTTTTCCTTGATGACATAATGGTTTTCCTTCCTTTTCCTCTTCCGCCTGCCAAATTTTATGCTACCGTACTCCACATGCGACTTTAAGAGAAACTAGACCACAGTCACTGTAGAGCTAGAGAACAGGCAGGGTTTTAACCAACCTACCACACCATTGACCACATCCTCACTCTTAGGACTATCATTGAGGAAGCATGTCACCGCTCTTCCAAGGTTTTCTGTTGCTTTTTCGACCTTCGGAAATCCTTTAACTCTATTATGCAGGAAGCTCTTTTCTTGAGACTTAGAGAGATTTGCATTTCTGAGACTCTTTTAGTTGTCATCATGCACCTTTATGAGGAGGTTTTGGGTCATGTTTGTACTCCATCTAGGTTCTCTGACTTCATCACGAGTACTATGGGGGTCAAACATGGTTTCCCTTTGCCTGCTACATTGTTCAATATCTATATGAACAAGCTAGAGGAATTTCTCCGGGATCACAACCAGGAGGGGGACAGTTGTCTCCTCCACCGGATCCTAATCTATGTTCTTTTTGCAGACAATTTGGTCCTTCTTTCCTCCTTGGCAGAAGGTTTACAGAGACAGCTAGATGCTTTAGCCCACTTCTGCGACCACAAACAACTAACAGTTAACCTGAGTAAGACCAAAAGTGTGATCTTCAACGCTCTAAATACATATGAGTTTCATTTCTTCTACAAGGGGGAAGAGCTTGAGATCACCAAATCTTATACTTAAATGGGAGTACTCTTTTATGGACCTTACTTCAACTTATAATGAACCCTTCAACCTTAGGTTAATAAGGGCTATGGATCCCCGACGATCTTGGAGAGATAGTGCTTCTGCCATCACTTCCAAGACATCCCATCCAAGTTATCCCTCTCAGATTCTCTTGTCAGGCTCGCGGTTCTTTATGGCTTGAAGATTTGGGGTCCTTCCTTACTCGAGTCCGATTAGCTGACAGTGGAGAGATTTCAAATCCTCCTTCTCAGACGTATCATCAGATGTAAGGAGACAATTCCCCACAATATCATCTTGGTAGAATTTGGAGCTCGTCCCTTTTTGTTGGGAGCAATTTTTGGCCTTGTCTCCCTCCTACACTATATTTGGAAGCTTGCAGATTCCACTGTGGGAAGAGACATGTATCCCTCCTTGGCTTACTATTCCTCTGAGGCCATTGCTTCAACCGATCATTCTTGTCAATCATGCTGTTGGTATGACAGAGTGTTACGAATGCTTGTGTTTATTGACATTCAGATAGATCACCTCCCTTCATACATTTTTCCTTTGGACGCTCTTTCCCATCTCCTTCCAAGCAAGCATGATCGGAACAAAATCATCAAAGATGATATATATAGGCGGTTCATCCAACACACCTAGACCATCCCCCTGGGGGGCTACATGTCTGAAGATGGCCTTCTACGTTGCACATTTTCTAGAGGTCAATAATGGTAGTATTTCTCGGCCCCAGTATATTTCCCAACATTGGATGCATGCCTTTCACATTTCCCTAGGTCAGTTCAGGGTTGGTTCTCATAAGCTCCAAGTTGAAAGTGATCACCAGATTGACCGTTCTATGCAGATTTTCCATCTCTGCTCCCTCCAAGAGATGGAAACAGAAGAGCACTTCACTTTTCAGTGCCCTATCTATTACAAGATCATAGGGAGATTTCACTACCTATTCAGAGAGCGTCGAACACTCACCAAATTCTTCAGATACTATGATCAGAGGTGCCTTGCTCTCTATTTACATGAGGCTCTGAGGTTTTGGGAGGAGACCCTTTAACCTCATTCTAGGCAAACAACTACTCAAAAAATTGCTTCCTTCTTTCCATTTCTCTCACCTACGAGGGACACTTAATGGAAGAGTGATACCAACCATGAATAATAGACGAGATCAGTTCAGACTCGAGTATTTATCTCACAGACCAATGATGCCCCAATGCATACGAGGTCGTGATAATTTTCTTATAAAGGGCCTTTGAGATCCACTAGATGTACTTGAAGATTTCACTGCCTTTTTAGAGAGCGTACGACACTCACCAAATTCTTCAGATATGCCTTGCTCTCTATCTACATGAGGCTCTTAAGTTTCAAGAGGAAACCCTTCAACCTCCTCCTAAGTAGACAACTACTCAGTAGATCACTTCTTTCTAGTGCTCTCACCTGGGAGGGGAACTAATTGGCAGAGTTATACCAACCCTGACTACCAGACGAGATCATTCCAAACTCAAAGCTTTATCTCACAGACCAAGGACACCCCAATACATACTACGTAACATTCATTATCTCATAGAGGGCCTTTGAGATCCACCAAATGTAACTAGAGAGTCCCCTCTAGGCATTGGCCCCTAGATCTTCTAGAGCTTCTGATTCCAATCTTCAGCACATCACTAGCTTCTTACATTCAACATTGGCTGCTAATTGAGGGGATCTCCTTCCTACCCCCTCTTCTGCCTACCGGGTATATGTTGGTCTCTACAAAATTCTTCCGAGCCTCTCTCTTGCCTGTTCTTCCCTTCTTCTTCTCCTCCTCTTTTATGGTTGTATTCAGGGACCTATTGGCTCTCTGGCTAGGTTGCATTTCACTTTTTTGTATTGACACAGTCCCATTGAGCTACTTTTGTGGTCATTCGTTGGACATTTAATACATGTATCTTATCTTATCTTATCTTACCTTCTCAAAAGCAGCAAGTTGAAGACCCTTAGCCTAATTTTGTTTCCCGGTGGCTAAGGAAATGAGAAAAAGGGAAACTAGTCCTAATTAATTAATTGTAAAGTACATAATGAAACTTTATTATAAGCACTTAAATTAATTTACTAGTGACAAATCAAAAAAAGAAAAGAAAAAGAGTTACTTTATTTTTATAAGACCCATATGAGGATCAAAAATAGCAAGGAGAAATTATTAAATGAGATAAGTCAGCTGATTGGTTATTTTGGGTGGCAAAGAGGCCAAGGAAAATTATAAAAGCAAGTCACCATACATGGAGGATATCATCTTTTGACATCTTATATTTTTTGATATTTGGTCTAAGCTTGCATGCTTTTCATTTTTATTCCAAAGAATGAAAACCCTTTGTAGTTTATCTTGAGGAAAAAATCCCTCTTTAAGCTATGAAGAAGAACAAAAGATCCTTCATTTTTTAGAGGAAGCTCTACTCAGGGGTTTACATTGATTTTCAAGATTCCAACAATATTTGAAGGGAAAATTACAGATCTACTTTGTTTCCAATGAGGGTTTGAAGGTGAAAGAGTGTTGTTGTTTTTTACCTTACATTTTCAGCTTGTTTCTTTTGGACCGACCCATTTCTAGTTGTGTTTTGAACAATCTAGTGAATATTGGGGTCAGATATGATTTGTGGCTTAGTTATCAGATTTTTAAAGAACAAATGGGGGTTAGATTTGATTTGTGGCTCAATTATCTGATTTTTAAAGACCAAATTCAGTTGGTTGGCATTAGTTTTGGGCTTGGGAAATTATGTTTTCAGTCATATCTGTAAGTGGTTCATCTACAGATTTTTATAATAAATTCTAGCCCTTTATTTAATCTAAATCTAGTATTTTTTCTGATGTTCTCACTTAAATAAATATAGCTGATCTATTTTGGTTAAGAATTTAGAGTATTTATTTCAGTTTTGTGGAGTAATAACTACAATGGCAAGTCGCATTTTCCATGAATAATTAAGATCTATCGTAAATATATCCACTATATATTCTATAATTTGTGATTAGAAATCAGATTTGTAGTTGTTCTATTTGGGGGCATAAATAGTCCATTTGGGGACAATACAGCCTAAGTGTTCGCCAACCACCCATTATTTACCCTTTCATTTACAGAACTGGTTGGGAGAACTCACCCTACTATAGCGCACCAAGAGGTATCCTGGGTCATTGGGTCATAAACTCCTGTAGTATCTAAAAAAATTAAGGATAATATATCTAATACTCGCACTATCAGCCCCATCTTCTCCGACAATCTTTCAACTCCATTACAACATTTTGTCAATACATTATATTCTCTGTCACCTGCGCATCCTATTGCAATCTCAACGCATCTTGACACACCACACCATTTGTTACCTACTTTACTTGATAAAGGCCTCCTTTTACCTTCCAAGCATCATCACTCTACTCCAAAGATTTCTCACCAACCCGATATCCCTTTTTGTGACTATCATCATCAATTCTATGTGCTTAGAAAATGTGGACATCATTCTATTACCTACAACAGTACCTTCCCCCACACAATTGCCTTCTGCCAATTCTCACACCTCAAGTGTACTTCCACATTTTGACACCTTTACTTGGATTGTTTACATTCATGATCACTATTAGCCACATGTGCAACTTTATTTCCATACGAACAAAAACCTTTGCATCTATGAGGCCTTGCATACTTTAGAGCTTACACCCTTCGACATTACGCACCTTCTCACAACTTCTAATAACTTTCAGGGTTTCATATCATGTTTTTTATTACTTTCACCCTCTGTGTTATCACCACCAAAGTCTGGATCTCTCTTAATCCCCAATCCCCCACCATTGGATTTCAGATGATCTTGGTTGCAGCATATATTTGGCAATCTCACCCTGCATGACTCTAGCATTATCTTTCCTTTACATACTGGCATGGTTATTGTTGTTGCAGACTCACAGCACCCGTGGATGCAAATCAGGCTTCTAGGTTGATGTTCAGGCATCCAGTGTGATTGCACAACATGGAATCCTTTCTCCAAGCGTGGGACTTGTAAAGATGAGAAAAGATTCTCTAGAGGAGGCTGGTTCCTATTCCTCTGTTCAGATGCACACACAAAAATGCTGAGGGTTTGCTAAAACCTAATCTAACTTGCCAAGGAGACAGGGTAATAAAATGCATAGAATAAAACCTAAACTACAAAGGTGATGCACCGAGAATGTTAGACACTCATTTTGTAAATTTAACACAGACCACATAGATGCAATACAAACACCATGCACAGGTAACCAAACTGTAATAAGAGATCAAAATGACAGCAATGAATACATGGGAGGGTCGAGAGTCAATCACAAACATATATATATTGCTCAAGAGTCGATACAGTACATTGCAGTGGCCAAGAGGCAAAAAGGACTGGCATTACAACCCATATGGGCGGTTTGAAAGCTCCATAATTTCTCTTGCAAGCGAGGGAAGAAGGGAGGATGCAAAACAGAATGTCTGACCCTTTAAAGGAGCTCCTCTTTACAATATATATCAAGAAATGAGAGAGGGAAGAGAGAGGAAATCCAGAATCTACCCCAACCACTTCTTGGTAGCATTTAAAATCATCTCATTATGACAGAAGTGGTAGATCCTAGCAAAACGGCGGGCTGCCTAACAGGAGCGGCGAGATGTCTGCTGCATTAAAGTTGGTTGTTGAAGCATTACTTTTGTCTATCACCACGTGTCAGAGATGTTTTCTTAATTTTCTCCCTCCAAACTGCACCAAAATGTGAGATTGATCCTAGAATCATGTAGAGAATTTCAACAGCTTTCCGTTGATATCAAGAACGTGTAAATCCGAGCTCTAGATCGAAAGATATGAAGGTCTGAAGATTTAGGGCACAAAACAGGCAAGAACAGGTTTTAAAATCTTTTCCCGCGCTCTGCCATCTAGACGACACGTGGCAGGCTCTGATTTGTTAAGCAATTCCCTTTGTCCACCTTTTCACGGGCTTTTCTTGTGGGCCCCTTAAACTTGGACACGTGGCACTATTTCATTGGTTTGGATCAGTGCTTGAAAACTCGCCCCTTTGACTTTTTGGAATTTTTCCTTGGCGACACGTGTCATGCTGTGATTCGTCCATGGGCCTACCAGATTTTCACGTCCACCGCGTCTTTTTGTCTCAGATGTCCCAAACTTTCTGGGATAAATTCTTCCGGTTCACCCGAATTGGGCTTCCACGTCCCCTTTCTGCTAGTGACACGTGGCATTATCTGATTGGCTTTCGGCTCCTTTGGCTATCCGCGTCCCGCACGTCCCTTTGTCCCACTTGTCCTTGTGCTAAAATTTTCCGTTTCAGGTGAACCGGCCGGTTCACGCCCTTTTGTCCTAGATGTCCCTTTGTTGTTGGTCGATTCTCTTCTCCCTTCGACCGAGTCGGATTCTCGCACCTTACGCATCCTTCTGGTCCGACTGTCCCGGTGCTACAATTCTCTGTTTCAGGCGAACCAGCCAGTTCGCGTCCTCCGCGCACTCATGGCCCAGATGTCCCAGTGTGAAAGTTTCCTGTTTCGACCTAACCGGCTGGTTCGGGTCTTCCGCATACTCTTGTCCTGCTTGCTCTCGGTGAAGGACTTGGACAAATTTTCTCTCTTTCAGCCGATTCGGGCATTTCGCGTCCATTTGTCCCAGATGTCCCTTTGCTGTTTGGGCCGCCTCTAGGCTTTTCGGCCAATCCGCGCCTTTACGTCCCAAATGTCTCGACTGTCCGGAGGACTAGGACTTAGTGGATTTTCACAATTTTTCTGGCCCAAGCTTATTTTCTGCAACTTTCTCGCATTTTCTCAGAGCTTGTTCTTTTCGACCTAGACAGGGGAGTTAGAAAAATTTCTGAAGGGACCTTGGAAACATGATTTTTGCCCTAGATTAATCAATTTTCCTGGGACTTGAAAATTCTGATGTATGTTATCAATTCAACCCTGAGGGGGTGAAATTGGATAACAATTTGGCGACTCAACGGGGTCATCTGCCTGCTAGATGAAAAGACCAGTTGCCTGGAGCAGTCCATTGGGCATGGAGTCATCGAATATTCTGTTTAGGACCCTAACTGACTCAGGATGTGCAAGGAGGAAGATGGAATGTTACCAGATGAAAGCAAGGACTGCAAAACATCTCCACGGATAGCGAGCTGTGCCAAAGCACTTAGGGAAAACAAAGCTAACCTACAGCAAAACAATGTGCACAAGCACTTGGAGGAAAGAAAATTTAATCTAATATTTACAGAGGTAGTGAACTTCCCTCTAGAAACAATGCTTGAGGTAGATTCCATTGACTGGAATCTGTAGTTCTTCACCATCCAATGAGGCCAATTGGAAAGCATTGTTGTTATTTCACTTTGTGACCACATATGGGCCACTCTAAATGGCATCAAATTTTGAATGCCTTCCCGGTTTTGCTCTGTCCACATCCCATTTCAACACTAGATCTCCAACTTGAAAAGATCTACCTTTGGCCTTCCTATCGAAAGTCTTCTTGATCAAAGCTTGATCCTTTTCCATCGCTTGGGATGCCTGATTTCTGATCTCTTGCAGCTCCATCAACTCTGCATACCTCACCTCCATGGGATCAAACTCAAGTAACTCCAGCTACTTCATGAGTTCCAATGTTGGCAACTCAAGTGACATGGGCAAGATTGCCTCTCTTCCATAGACAACCCTGAATGGAGAGTTACCTATGGATCTTTTGGGAGTGATTCTATCAGCCCATAAGGCTGATTTCAGCTTGGTATGCCAAGACCTCTGATTCTCATCAAGAGTTCTCCTAATGATCCTCAGCAAGTTCTTGTTTGTAGAATCGGTCTGGCCATTACCCTGAGGGTAATAGTTCGATGAAGTGTTTAGGTAAATACCGTTCTTAACAGCCCACTCAGTCACCTTGGATCCAATGAATGCCAGTGCATTATCAGAGATTATTGTAGCAGGTACACCAAATCTGGTTGTTATCCCCTCATAGAAGTCTAAGATGTTAGACTCATTCGCCTCTTTGAGTGCTACTGCTTCTGTCCATTTGGTGAAGTAGTCCATGGCTGTCAAAATCCATTTGTGCCCTTGGCTTGAATTGGGATTAATGACTCCAATGAAGTCCAAACCCCATTGCATGAATGGCTGGTCAACTGAGATTGGATGCAATGGAAGGGCAACAAGTCTTTCTTTTCCTGTGAAGAATGCACAATTCTTACACCTCTTGATCCATGCATAGCAATCACTAAAAATTTTAGGCCAATAATAACCAGCCTTCACGATTTTTAGAGCTGTCACTCTTGGTGCGAAATGGCCGCCAGCTGGTCCACCATGAAACTCTTCCAATACCCTTTGAATCTGACCTGTGTTAATGCATCTCAGCAGCACTCCATTTACATCTTTCTTGAACAAAACTCCATCAACAATGGCATACGGAACAGCCTGTAATCTGAAGTGTCTCCTTTGGGTCTTGTTCATCTCTGGGGGGCACTGGCCTGTACCTAGGAAGTGCATAATACCTTGGGTCCAGCAAGGAATGGGGAAAGCATTGTCTTCTTCATGATTGCCGCTTGGCTCATGGCTGTCCTGGACTATCAAAACAACCTCTTCTTCATTGCATACTTCCTTTTGCTTCCCTAAAACCAGCTGCTCACACAGTCCTTTCCCTCTTACCAGCTTGGTGATCTTGATCTCAATGTCATACTCCATGACACGAGTGATCCAACCAGCCCTTTTCTCATTCAAATCCTTGTTGAGGAGGAAGTCCTTAACTCCAGCATGTGAGACCAACAACTGGACCTTGTTGTTTGAGACTAAATGCTTGAATTTCTTCAAGCTTCTGATTACTACAAGTACATGCTTTTCAATAAAAGAGTACCTCACCTCGCAGTCATCTAGGCTCTGGCTAAAAAAGGCAATCGACTGCTCATCATTATCTTTATTATGCTGTACCAGAATGGCATAAATAGTGTCATTACCTCCAAATGCATAGAGGATGAAATCCTTGGAGAAGTCTGGGTTGATGAGAGTTGGTGCTTGAGAGATAGCTTCTTTGATTGCTTCAAAACTCTCCTTGCCTTCTGCTATCCACTTAAAATCCATGCTCTTCTTTAACATTTTGGTGATGGGCTTGACAAGGGCTGCAAAATCTGGGATAAACCTGCAGACAAAATTGATCCTTCCCAAGAAACTTTGAAGAGCCTTCTTGTGACTTGGCAATGGTAGTGCTCTTATGGCTTCAACCCTCTCTGGATCAATTACCAGTCCCTTTTTCGAGACAATATGGCCGAGGAGCTTTCCTTCATGTGCAAGAAAGATGCACTTCTTAGGGTTCAAAGATACTCCAAACTTTCTACACCTCTGAAACACTTGCCTGAGGTGAAAGAGATGGTCTGCTGCATTCTTTGAGAAGACAGTGATATCATCTTGATATATCAGCACTACCTTGTTGATCAAGCCTTTGAATGCCATGTCCATTTCCCTTTGAAAGGTAGCACCAGCGTTGGACAGCCCAAATGGCATCTTCTTGTAAGCATATGTCCCCCATTTGGTGGTGAAAGCTATCTTGAACTGGTCATCTTCTTTCACCATCACCTGATTATACCCTGAGTAGCCATCTAGGAGAGAGAATCTCTCTGAACCAGCTACAACTTGCAATATTTGCTCCATGGAAGGGAGTGGGTAATGATCTTTGAGAGATGCCCTATTTAGGTCTCAGAAATCCACACACAACCTGATTTCTCCGCTCTTCTTCCTGATCGGAACCAAGTTAGCAACCCAGCTTGAGTGCTTGATCGGGAATATAATGCTTGCCTCTATTAGCTTATTTAGCTCTTTCTTCATTAGAGGCTCAATGTGAGGGTTGATTGGTCTCTGCTTCTGTCTAATGGGCTTAGCATCTAGATCCAATTCTATGGTATGTTATGCCAAATTTGGATCGAATCCTCTTAAGTCTTCATAGCTCCAAGCGAAGACATCTGGAAATTCTTGACAAAACTGTATGAAATCTGATTTCTCCTGCTCAGTGGCCACTTTACCAATTTGAAGTGTTTTTCCTTCCCCAACCAGAATTGGCTCCGAATCTTCCCCTCTTGATCTGTATGTTAGCCTTTTCTTTACGAAACTGGTCATTAGGGTTGAAGATAGACTCCAACGTTACTAACCCTTGGGAAGTTTGTTTGTCCGCAGTTACACTACTTGATCCCCATACTACTGCTCTAGTCTGTCCTGATTCCTAGCTGAGAATTCAGCTTCTTCTTGTAAAAAATTGATGATCTATTGGTCATTCTCAAACACCTACCAACTGACATTGTTGTCCGGCACTGAAGGCCTCAAAATCACGTGGATGTTTGGCTGTACCTTGTCTTGTTGAATGCTTTCCATAATGTCAAAGGCTACCCCTACTGCTGCAAGCCTGTCAGTAGCTTGATTCTCTTTCCTAGGAATGGATTCAATGCCAAAACCTTCAAAATCTTCCATGAGGTCCCCACACCCTGTTCTTGTAGCACTTTAGTAGATCATTCTTGGCAACGTGCCATCCCTTGACCTGATTTACAATCAATTCACTGTCCCCAAAGACTTACAGATTCTTTATCTTTCTCTTGATTGCCCAATGCATCCCTTACACCAAGGCTTCATATTCAGCAGTGTTATTGGAGCATGCAAATTGAAATCTAAAAGCTGAATATTACTTTATTCCTTGAGGTGAAACAAGCATGGCTCCACCTACTGCACCTTGCCTACTCCTCGATTCATCAAAAAAACAACTGCCATACCTCATTGTCATCGTTATGGCTTGGCTTGGTGATGCTAGGAACAAGTTGATTTTCTTCATGTATACAATAGACTCCCAGCTCAGATTCTTCTACTTCTTGATAGGGATCAAAAGCATGTATCTTGTTTGCCCATTCATCAAGAGTTAGGTCCGGGATACTTCCAACCTTGGTGTCAGCCTCATCAGTACTGGGGTGATCTTCTTGATCAAATGTTGAGCAATTGGCATTAATCTGACTTGGAGTGTAAGGCTCTATATGGAAGTTTGCAATAGATTCAGACCTAATTGTAGCCTTAGTTCCATACCTTGTTCTAAATAGCAAGTGAGACCAATCAGCAGACAAATAGCCTCCAATTTTGGCTGTGAAGTCCCTTGACAAGCAAAGGGCAAAGAGTGGTGGAAAATCTATGATTGATACATCTTGTAAAACAACAACATTTGGACATGCATGCAAGGTAAGACTCAAATTTCTAATCACTCCAACTGTTGCTATTGCTGTCCCATCTAACTGCACTACCCCTTTAGATGTTGTTTCATACTAGAGCCCTAGTTGATCAGCTATTTACTTGGGCATCACTGAGCTACTTGCCCCGGAATCAATCATGCAATTGTGTACTAGTTTATCCCCAATGATTAATGAAACATAGAAAGGAGAGGGCTTCAACATTTTACCTTGTTGTCCTCCATGACTTCCTTCAGGCTGGGCAGCATTTGTAAGCACTTTGTCTTGCATCTGAACCTGCTGATTTGAAGTTGGCCAATCCTTCATGGCAGCTTGCAGCAGATCTCTTTGGCCTGAGATAGATAGGGATTCCCACATTGATATGTTGACGTTTGTCTTCTTCATCTGTTCAATGATACTGAACGGGGATGATGTATCCTTTTGTTGTCCCTTGGTTTGCACACTTACTCCTTGCACGTGGGCAGCAACAGTTGGCATTTGAGTTGGCCTAGGGGCTGTTCTTGGCTGCCCTTGTGCATTTGAAACTGGACTTTTCTTGCCAATTATTTTTGGAACCGTGGAAGGTTGTGGATTGGCTGGGGCTAATGGCTGTTCTTTGCCCAGATTCCTTCTTTTTGACCTTGTGTTGGCTGCAACACCTTGAGAAACTGCTTGATTCATGCCACAGAAATCTTCTGCTTGCCAGTTCACCAATGTGGTGTCATTTGGGGCTGATTGCTGTTGGAATGTTTCTGGTTGTTGGTTGTTTCCTTGACTGCCCTCGCCCTCTACACCAGTAGTTGTCACCATCAATGCTTGATTAAGAGCACCATTGAAGCACATGGATTGGTTATGAGGCTCGTTGCATGGAAAGCACCAATCATATTCCTGAGCAATGTTGTTATGTGTTGGCACTAATGCCTTAGAGGCAAATATGGCATTTGGATTATAGGGCTGGAATGGTCTATTGGCAGGAGGCCTTACTTGGCTTTGATTTTGATTCATATTTGCAGCCTGAGTTGGTGACCTATGTGGTTGGTATGGCTGCCTATTAGGCTGAGCTTGGGGTTGATAAGAAGGTCTGAAACCTTGGGCTTGTTGCCTTTTGATAGTAACCAGCTCATTTCCCAAATTTTGCAACTGTTTCATGACCTCTTGGAGTTCATTTGAAGCATTAGAGGATGAAGTGGAAGCTTCGTTTGAATTTTGATTTCTAGGAGTGGGAATAGGAGCCAAAGTGGGTGCTTGACTAGTGCTTGGATTTTCTAAGTTTGGATACAAGGGTATGGGAGGCCTAGGAGCCAATTTACCAGCTTGAATAAGACAGTTTTCAGCCCTAATGGCAATGCTATAAGCCATAGGGATTGTTGTGCCTCCCATGGACTGAATCAACATAGAAATATCAAAATTTAAAGCTTTAAGGTAATATAGAAAAGCACCTTCTGCTGTTGGCCTGACTGCCACTGGAATCCTATCCCAAGACCTTTGAAATCTGAAGTTGAAGTCAGTCAGCTACTCGTTGGGGGCTCTCTTGATAGTTTTTAGCTGCTCTTTAACATGATCACCTGGAGTAGTCTGATTTTCTCCGGTGAAGAAGGGAATGTTCTTCAAAGGCTGCAATAGGTACTGGATGCTGTGCATTGAGAGCAAGTTGCTGCTCGTAGGGATTGTTCTGAGCCATTCTAATCAGTCTTAACAAATTACTCGTGAAGTGCAATACACAGCTGATTCCAGTTTGTGATATTTACTAGTGACAAATTAAATTCGTTGGACATTTAATACATGTATCTTATCTTATCTTATCTTACCTTCTCAAAAGCAGCAAGTTGAAGACCCTTAGCCTAATTTTGTTTCCCGGTGGCTAAGGAAATGAGAAAAAGGGAAACTAGTCCTAATTAATTAATTGTAAAGTACATAATGAAACTTTATTATAAGCACTTAAATCAATTTACTAGTGAAAAATTAAAAAAGAAAAGAAAAAGAGTTACTTTATTTTTATAAGACCTATATGAGGATCAAAAATAGCAAGGAGAAATTATTAAATGAGATAAGTCAGCTGATTGGTTATTTTGGGTGGCAAAGAGGCCAAGGAAAATTATAAAAGCAAGTCGCAATACATGGAGGATATCATCTTTTGACATCTTCTATTTTTTGATATTTGGTCTAAGCTTGCATGCTTTTCATTTTTATTCTAAAGAACGAAAACCCTTTGTAGTTTATCTTGAGGAAAAAATCCCTCTTTAAGCTATGAAGAAGAACAAAAGATCCTTCATTTTTTAGATAAAGCTCTACTCAGGGGTTTACATTGATTTTCAAGATTCCAACAATATTTGAAGGGCAAATTGCAGATCTACTTTGTTTCCAATGAGGGTTTGAAGGTGAAAGAGTGTTGTTGTTTTTTACCTTACATTTTCAGCTTGTTTCTTTTGGAACGACCCATTTCTAGTTGTGTATTGAACACTCTAGTGAATATTGGGGTCAGATATGATTTGTGGCTTAGTTATCAGATTTTTAAAGAACAAATTGGGGTTAGATCTGATTTGTGGCTCAATTATTTGATTTTTAAAGACCAAATTTAGTTGGTTGGTGTTAGTTTTGGGCTTGGGAAATTATGTTTTCAGTCATATCTGTAAGTGGTTCATCTACATATTTTTATAATAAATTCCAGCCCTTTATTTAATCCAAATATAGTATTTTTTTGATGTTCTCACTTAAATAAATATAGCTAATCTATTTTGGCTAAGAATTTAGAGTATTTATTTCACTTTTGTGGAGTAATAACTACAATGGCAAGTCGCATTTTCCATGAATAATTAAGATCTGTCGTAAATATATCCACTATATATTCTATAATTTGTGATTAGAAATCAGATTTGTAGTTGTTCTGTTTGGGGGCATAAATAGTCCATTTGGGGACAATACAGCCTAAGTGTTCACCAACCACCCATTCTTTACCCTTTCATTTACAGAACTGGTTGGGAGAACTCACCCTACTATAGCGCACCAAGAGGTATCCCAGGTCATTGGGTCATAAACTCCTATAGTATCTAAAAAAATTAAGGATAATATATCTAATACTGGCACTATCAGCCCCAGCCTCTCCGACAATCTTTCAACTCCATTACAACATTTTGTCAATACATTATATTCTCTGTCACCTGCGCATCCTATTGCAATCTCAACGCATCTTGACACACCACACCATTTGTTACCTACTTTACTTGATAAAGGCCTCCTTTTACCTTCTAAGCATCATCACTCTACTCAAAAGATTTATCACCAACCTGATATCCCTTTTTATGACTATCATCGTCAATTCTATGTTCTTAGAAAATGTGGACATCATTCTATTACCTACAACAGTACCTTCCCCCACACAATTGAACTTCTGCCAATTCTCACACCTCAAGTGTACTTCCACATTTTGACACCTTTACTTGGATTGTTTACATTCATGATCACTATTAGCCACATGTGCAGCTTTATTTCCATACGAACAAAAACCTTTGCATCTATGAGGCCTTGCATACTTTAGAGCTTACACCCTTCGACATTACACACCTTCTCACAACTTCTAATAACTTTCAGGGTTTCATATCATGTTTTTTATTGCTTTCACCCTCTGTGTTATCACCACCAAAGTCTGGATCTATCTTAATCCCCAATTCCCCACCATTGGATTTCAGATGATCTTGGTTGCAGCATATATTTGGCACTCTTGCCCTGCATGACTCTAGCATTATCTTTCCTTTACATACTGGCATGGTTATTGTTGTTGCAGACTCACAGCACCCGTGGATGTAAATCAGGCTTCTAGGTTGATGTTCAGGCATCCAGTGTGATTGCACAACATGGAATATTTTCTCCAAGCGTGGGACTTGTAAAGATGAGAAAAGATTCTCCAGAGGAGGCTGGTTCATATTCCTCTGTTCAGATGCACACACAAAAATGCAGAGGGTTTGCTAAAACCTAATCTAACTTGCCAAGGAGACAGGGTAAGAAAATGCATAGAATAAAACCTAAACTACAAAGGTGATGCACCGAGGAATGTTAGACACTCGTTTTGTAAATTTAACACAGACCACATAGATGCAATACAAACACCATGCACAGGTAACCAAACTGCAATAAGAGATCAAAATGACAGCAATGAATACATGGGAGGGTCGAGAGTCAATCACAAACATATATATATTGCTCAAGAGTCTACAGTACATTGCAGTGGCTAAGAGGTAAAAAGGAATGGCATTACAACCCATATGGGCGGTTTGAAAGCTCCACAATTTCTCTTACAAGCGAGGGAAGAAGGGAGGATGCAAAACAGAATGTCTGACCCTTTAAAAGAGCTCCTCTTTACAATATATATCAAGAAATGAGAGAGGGAAGAGAGAGGAAATCTAGAATCTACCCCAACCACTTCTTGGTAGCATTTAAAATCATCTCATTATGACAGAAGCGGTGGATCCTAGCAAAACGGCGGGCTGCCTAACAGGAGCGGCGAGCTGTCTGCTACATTAAAGTTGGTTGTTGAAGCATTACTTCTATCTATCACCACATGTCAGAGACGTTTTCTTAATTTTCTCCCTCCAAACTACACCAAAATGTGAGATTGATCCAGAATCATGTAGAGAATTTCAACAGCTTTCCGTTGATATCAAGAACGTGCAAATCCGAGCTCTGGATCAAAAGATATGAAGGTCTGAAGATTTAGGGCACAAAACAGGCAAGAACAGGTTTTAAAATCTTTTCCCACACTCTGCCATCTGGACGACACGTGGCAGGCTCTGATTCGCTGAGCAATTCCCTCTCTCCACCTTTTCGCGGGCTTTTCTTGTGGGCCCCTTAAACTTGGACACGTGGCACTATTTCATTGGTTTGGATCAGTGCTCGAAAACTCACACCTTTGAATTTTTTGACTTTTTCCTTGGCGACACATGTCATGCTGTGATTCATCCACGGGCCTGCCAGATTTTCACGTCCACCACGTCTTTTTGTCCCAGAATGTTCTAAACTGTCTGGGACAAATTCTTCCGGTTCGCCCGAAATGGGCTTCCACGTCTCCTTTCTGCCAGTGACACGTGGCATTATCTGATTGGCTTTCGGCTCCTTCGGCTATCCGCGTCCTATGCGTCCCTTTGTCCCACTTGTCCTTGTGCTAAAATTTTCCATTTCGGGTGAACCGGCCGGTTCGCGCCCTTTCGTCCCAGATGTCCCTTTGCTGTTGGTCGATTCTCTTCTCCCTTCGGCCGAGTCGGCTTCTCGCGCCTTACGCGTCCTTCTGGTCTGACTGTCCCGGTGCTACAATTCTCTGTTTCAGGACAACCAACCGGTTTGCGTCCTCCGCGCACTCATGGCCCAGATGTCTCAGTGCGAAAGTTTCCTGTTTCGGCTGAACCGGCCAGTTCGGGTCTTCCGCGTACTCTTGTCCCACTTGCTCTCGGTGAAGGACTTGGACAAATTTTCTTTCTTTCGGCCGATTCGGGCATTTCACATCCATTTGTCCCAGATGTCCCTTTGCTATTTGGGCCGCCTGTAGGCTTTTCGGCTGATCCACGCCTTGACATCCCAAATGTCCCAACTGTCCCGAGGACTAGGACTTAGCTGATTTTCACAATTTTTCTGGCCCAAGCTTATTTTCTGCAACTTTCTCGCATTTTCTCAGAGCTTGTTCTTTTCGACCTAGATAGGGGAGTTAGAAAATTTTCTGAAGGGACCTTGGAAACATGATTTTTTCCCTGGATTAATCAATTTTCCTGGGACTTGAGAATTCTGATGTATGTTATCAATTCAACCCTGAGGGGGTGAAATTGGATAACAGTTATTACTTGTAATGACCATTCTCCTAATTAACAACCCAATAAGACACATTGGATTCATACTAAGAATGCCAAAGGCCCTCCTTATCACGATGAGGAACACATCATGGCCTTACACCACTTTCATGAAACTGGATTGTTCTTCAACTCCAACTACAAACAACTTCATGACATGGCAAACCCAGCCCCTATAGGGTTTGATTGAGACACCGATCATATCTTGGATGATACCGGGTAGCTTTTATGCTACCCAACTTTTTGTACATAACTATGTATTCCAATAATACAAAACCATTCAAATATAAGCAAAAATACAAAACCAAGACCTATGCATTTTACTTCAGTTGTTAGCACCTTACATTATACATGTTATGTATCACTTTGGTTTGATAAATAACATGTCTTCTTCTTTACACACATGCATTCACTTTGGATATTGAGTTGGATGCAGGGCACATAGACTGATAAATACTTATGGGAGTAATCATAGCTCATTACATCCTTCTCTTGGGGGAAAATTCTTCATTTCCTCCAGGTGCTATTGTTTTATGATAGTTCCTTTCTATTTCCTCATTTATGCTCAATTACATACATTGTGTACTTGTTATTTTTCAAACTCACAGGACTAACACATGTTTGGCGCAACACTGACATATCTTATTACACATATTTCAATTATATTGACCACTATATCATAATACCACGTTTTGACATTATTGTTTCATACATGCTTGTGTGTGTATATTACTACTTGTTTGTTTTCATTGCTCATGGCCTATGTGCCTTGATTGTCTTGTGACACTATGGGTGTCCCATGCTTGTGGCATCAGGCTTATCTTGTTTGCTATTGTTTCTTCTTGTTTGTAGGTTTACGAGCCTAGAGTGTGTTGCGACATTGTGGGTGTCCCATGTGTGCGGCTTTACACCTTTTGTGAGACATTGTTTACATACTTCTTGCACTTAATTGCACTATTGTTGTTTTTACATGCATTAGAATACTCTTGTTACCAACTATGTCATTTATATCTATTATTATTCTGGCTTTTGTTGCACGCCATGGTTGCCACCATGCGCAAACACTTTCCTTTTTGTAGGTACATGTTATTCAAGGTGGCCACCTTTATCGCATTCTATTGTCCTCTACAGCTTATCAGACATCAAGTGCATGAGCACACATCTTTTCTTTTGAGCTAAGTGGTTCACATGGTTTTCACACATGCCTTGAAAAGGGGGCATCAATTTGGGTTCATTTCCTCACTTGCAACAAACATGGGCAGAATTTTGAGATTTGATACAGCTAAAAATAAGGTACATGTATTCAGAAATCTAGAAAAGCATAGAACTTCAAACAAAATTTACATATTTAAAACCATATGGGTTGGTCAAGGTTGTGCACAATCCATAACTTCAACGTTTTTTCCTAGGGGCAAGAACATCAATTTTATCAACAGGTTCAGGTTTTGAGCTACAGCTTCAGGATTTTGGCAAAATTAAAGACTCAGTTCACTTAGTTCAAATCATTACAGTGGGCAAGAAATACTTCACTCCTTTGCTATGGCATTCAATTTCTAATATAATTTCAGATATCTTGAGGGCATGATTTTCCTTCCTCTATCAACACTTTAGTTTTTATTCAGTTATGTGGCACATATGGGCATGAGAACATCCATTCTCTTTTATATTGTGTCCTAATTCATAAAATTGAACTTAGATCCATCTACAACAGTGCAGTTTGTAGGGCTATGGAAGGTATCAAAGCAGCGACGTTCTTCATAGGAAGACTCTCATCTCCGCTTGCAATCCAAGAGGAAGATATCAGAGTTGTTGAATAACTTTGATACGCGGTCTTCTTCCTTTGCAGGGTATTTTGGAACTTCATTCTTCTTCATCTCTCCTCGACATTTTGTGTTGGGTTGCATACACCCAACACTTTGGTTTCTCCTCGACATAATTGGGGATTGAATCCTCCCATAACTATGATGACATCCTATTCTACAAACCTTCTAACATTCCCCCCTTATTACATTATTTTGACAAATGTACTCCCTAAACAGTTCAAATTTCACCTTTCCAAGGGATTTGGTAAGTATATTAGCTATTTGTGCATTTGTTGGGCAGTACAAGAGCTAGATGTGGATGTTTAAGACTTGCTCTCAAATGTAGTGACATTCGACCTCAATATGCTTGGTCCTTTAATGAAAAATAGGATCCTTTCTGAGCTTCAACACACTCTAATTGTCGCAATGAAGAATAGGTGGATTCTCTTCACAAATGTCCATATCAGCCAGAATGTGACGTAACCATATCACCTCACACATAACTCCATGTGCAGCACAATAATCTACCTTAGTGGATGAAAGAGAAACAACAATTTGCTTCTTATTGATCCACGAGATCGGTCTAGATCCAAGATGAAATATGTATCATGACGTTGACTATCTATCATCAACAGATCCAACATAGTTCGAGTCGGTCTATCCCTCTTAGAAGAACCAGGTATTCTTCTTGTATTCTAGACCATATTCAAATGATGTTCAGACATGTATAATTGTCCATTAAATCGTCTACATCACCTAGATGATATTATCTCGCCTTGCGACAGTCATGTGGTCTAATGAAGTGTAATGACAAGTGTGCAGGTGACATGTCATAGGAGAACATGACATTGTCATTTGCGGCTATGCGTCATTGCACACAAGCATCCCTTATGGGCTGAGTCCTAACTCATGTTAAAGTGGTGTCATGAGGCCTTAGTCATAGGTCATATGCGTAATTGGCGAACCATGGGTGAACCCTCAATTGTCCATGTATTTATGTCTTGGGGGTAAAATAGCACCCCTATGTTGTATGGTGTCCTATTTATTAAGTAAACTAGTTTAGGATGAGTTTAATGATCTCATTCTGAATCTTAAGTGCAATGGTTCTTGGGTCCAGTGTGTGTGTCGAATCAGTAAATATTGAATTGGCTTGAGGTTACCATCAGAGTGCAACTTCGTTGTGGTGGACCCCATCACCCTTCTACATCTTGTGCTCGCAAGCATGCCAAACCCTTTCATTGGGTTATTTTAGAGCATGGTTTAGGTAAACATGCCCTCTTTTGAGTTTGGGAGTTCCCTTAGCATGAATTCTGGGCCCTTGGACTCATTACCTAATAGTGTAGGGGGGATTCGATTATCCATGGTTTGGAGGGAGTATTCCCTCACCATTTTTCCCTCCTTGAGGTTTCACCAGTTGCAAGTTAAGGTATTTGGTTGGTTTGTTTATCAGCTGAGTTCATATTTGGATATTTCTAGATCTTTGTGGTTGTTGTTTCTAGGTTATTTCTTGCTGGTTGTGTTCAGATTCAGCTGTAGGGTAAAAGAAGAGCTCATTTTTTGGCGTGGACCTGTGATTACTGGTTGGGATCGTTGTTTTTTCTTCACCGGTGTATACTCAGACTATTCCAAGCTTCTTCCTCATCGCTGTGGTTCCTTGCTATCTCAAAACGTTTTTTGCAAACCTCTCACGTTTTTTGAAAAACCTCTCACGTTTTTGCCTTGTCTCTCACCTTTTTTGCAAAGCTACTCACGTTTTTCCTCTGTTCTGAGCATTTTCCACTGTTCCAGACTTTTTTTGGGCCTTTCTAACTGTTTTCTCCCTTCCAGGTGTTTTTTTACCTGTCCTCAGTTATTTTTCTCTCCTTTCCTGCATTTTCCCAGCTTCTCTGGCCGTTTTTCCCTGTCCTCATGTTTCACTCGGAATGTTTCGGCTTCTGGGAATAGAGTTGCTTCTATCCTTTCATTCCTTTTAGAAACAGATGAGGTTAGGGTTAGGAGGAATACCTGTTGAATGTCAAGATGGTGTGCGCGTACCGTAGAGAAAGATCAAGCTAACTGCAGAAGAACTCCTTTTTGTCTTGGAAGGACTACCTGCAAATAAGAACACAAGATCACAAGATTTTGATTAAACAATAAATGAGGAAACTACCTTGGGCCCAGGAAATATAAAACTTCCTTTCGAAGGTGGTCAGTTCCCTTGCTAATATGAATTAACACAAAAGACTGAAAAATATCAATTAAATTGTCTCGTTGAAACTGGGTATGGGGAAATGCTGGTTTTCTGGTTGTTGATCAGAGGAACCGATGCCGGTTACTGATAACCGATGCCGGTCACTGATAACCGATGGCGGTTACTGATAACCAATACCGGTGGGTTCTAAGATCTTCTTGGTAGCTATGGTGTTTGTAATGGCTGGTTTATGGATGATATTAAGAAATGGGATGATTAGAAGCAAAAGAATGACAGTTAGATGCAATGGCACGTTGGGTAGTGGATTCAGAAACGGATCTAGGAGGACTGAGATTCAAGAAGCATAAGCAATGTTATAACAGAAGGACATGCAAGATGTGACTTACTGGTTTTGACACAAGATGCAAGTTGATCTCCTTGGTTGTAAACACTTCTGGTTTCTTTACTCATCTCTGCTTTGTCAAGTGAAGATCTGGACTCTGTTCCTCGCTCGCAATGCTCTCTGTTGATCCAGAAATCCTTTGACTGATCTCCAAAATGAAATTCCCATCTTTTGTTTTGGTTTGGGGAGCCCATTTATAGGGAACCGATGGCGGTTGCGTAACTGACGGCGGTCGAGTAGGAATCGGCATCGGTAAGGAAAAAGTAGGCTATTTTTAGTAAAATAGCCCACCTTCCCTGCTTTTCTCCCGAGAGATCAGTTGCGGGCTTGGTCAAGTGGCTAGAAGGTCGGCTTTGGGTGTGAGTAAGGAGGCATTAGTTATGGATGTGAGTCTAGACCAAGTCACGGGTCTTAATTAGGTTAGTTTAGGTTTAGGGCTAGGTCATGATGAGGTGGCAAAGTGAGGTGGCGGGTAAGGTGATGTGGATTTATCAATTACAAGGTAATTAATAAATAATTGTGTAAAGTTTAGGTAATGAGGTTAGGTTGTGAAATGGGATGCGGGTCATAAGGGGTCGTAAGACACGAATTTGGTGTCTACATTAGCCCCTTATTGTCGTGTAGCTTGTTCTGTAAAGCTGCGCGGACAATAATATGAAGTGGTTTCTCATGTTAAGGATATAGGTAATCCCCCTCAAATCTATCACAGATTGAGTGAACGGGAAATTAGGGATAGGGTTGATAAAGGGTATATGTTGTAGAGAGGATGGTAAGGTGGTGGGGTAGGTCCAAGGAAGCAGACGCATGTTGAAATGCAATAGTACGACGAGGGTACATGATTTGACGAGCAAACCAGCAATGTGTAGGCAAAGGTCGATAGTTTATCCAAACAAGGGTGATATAATCCTGGTATCCAAGGCATAGGAAGTAGCTCCAGGGTATATAACAGGTGAGGTACAGGAACATTTAGGCATGTTCGGCGAGTACCAAATGGTTGGTTTGGTTGAGATAAACGTCACGGTCTAGGTCTAGGCAAAGTTGGTTGACAGATCAAGTCAAGGACCCTAATCATGCTAAAACACGAACATGTGAGCTCGATTGAACCACAAGGTACTATGATGGATGGATAAAATAAAACGTGTTGATTGTGGGTATGGTATTGAAGTGATATGGCCTTGGGTCAGGCCAAGTGGTTGGGCGGTGGCCCTGGGTCAGGTTAGATGGGTAGGTTGAGGCTTGGGTCGGGCCGGATAGGTAGGTTGAGGCCTTGGGTCGGGCCTAATGGTTAGGGCGAGGCCTTGGGTCGGGCCGAATAGTGTAGGGCGAGGCCTTGGGGTCGGGCCAAATAGGTAGGTTGAGGCCGTGGGTCGCGCCAAATTGTTACGGTTGAGGCCTTGGGTCGGGCCAAATTGTTAGGGCGAGGCCTTGGGTCGGGCCGAGTTGGTAGGTTGAGGCCTTAGGTCGGGCCGAATAGGTAGGTTGAGGCCTTGGGTTGGGGCCAAATAGGTAGGGCGAGGCCTTGGGTTGGGCCGAATTGGTAGGTTGAGGCCTTAGGTCGGGCCGAATGGGTATGTTGAGGCCTTGGGTCGGGCCAAATAGGTAGGGCGAGGCCTTGGGTCGGGCCAATTGGTAGGGCGAGGCCTTAGGTCGGGCCGAATGGTATGTTGAGGCCTTGGGTCAGGCCAAATAGGTAGGGCGAGGCCTTGGGTCGGGCCAATTGGTAGGACGAGGCCTTAGGTCGGGCCAAATGGTAGGTTGAGGCCGTAGGTCAGGCTGGACAAGTGAACAAATGTTGTGCAGCTAAGGTGGATAGAGGCGATATTGGTGAAAAAGAGGCAAGGAGTAAATAAGGGCAAAGAATGGGGTGAAAGTTGGGTAGAGAACCGATGTCGATTCTGCATGACTGATATCGGTTAAGAGACCGATACCGGTTCCTTAGGGCAAAATGAAACCGACATCGGTTAAGGTCGAAAAACCTATAAAAAGAAAAATACGGCCTGTCATTGTCACTTTTGTTATTTGCAAACCAAAGCGACTTGTCTGATGTGGAGAGTTGGGATTTGGAGGGGTTGATTGAGTGAGGTGGAGCTATTGTGATTGGCGGAGAGAGTTGATAGTGGGCCTGATTGAGGAGGAGGCAGCAGGTGATTGGCCAGGGACCCAATAGATCAGGATTGGAGCCATGGCACAGGCAGGAGGAGCTGGAGGGGTTGGACCAGCTGGACGGCCACCACCCATCCCACCACGACGACGTGTCGTCGTACCGGTAGGTTCTAAACTCGTGATTTTATGCATTGAAATGGTTATTAGGCTAAATGGGGGGTTTGGGTAGGAATTTGTATTTTGTAAGAAATAATGAGTAAATTGAGGTAATTTGAAAAACGGAGAGGGTAGATAGGTAAAATAGGGTAAGGTGCGGCTAGGTGGGTAAAATTGGAGGGTGTTTGGGTGGGTAAATGGGTAAAAATAGGTAAAAAAAATGGGTTTTGGGGGCCGCGCGGGGGTTCGGCTCCAGAAAGAAAACAGTGACTGATGTCGGTCGCTAAGCGACCGGCATCGGTCACACAATTTGCAGGGTTTGGTTGAGGGTTGGGAGGTGACCAGCGTCGGGTCGCGTATCGGCCGGTATCGGTGGCGTTGGGATGGGTTGAGGGTTTGGTGGTGGGTTAGGTGGGTTGGGTGGTTTGTGGGGGGTTAGTGTGTTTAGGGTTTAGGATGGGTTTGGGTGGTTTGTGGTGGGTTAGTGTGTGGTTGGCCGTGTGAGTGGGTTAGGTGTTTAGGATGGGTTTGGGTGGTTTGTTGGGTATTAGGGTGTGGTTGGCCGTGTGAGTGGGTTAGGTGTGGGTTTTGGGTTGGGTTGTGGGTTTTTAGAGTGGTTGTTTAGGGCGGGGGTAGAAATTCGGGGGTGTGGTCGGGGGGATACAAAAGGGGGTTTAGATGGTAAAGTAGATGTTATAATAAAGAGTAGGTCTAAGAATGTGGGTTGGTTTTGCAGGCACGTCAGCAGTTGACGATGCGTGATAGGATGCCTCCACTATTGAGTCGGATGAGGCCAACACGTATCTACGGCACATTGGGCCATCATGCGCGAGGTGGGACTCGGCGGGGTCTAGAGGTACAGAGCGATAGAGAGGGATCACAGCCTGATGGTCACCCTCATCGAGAGATGGGATCCGACGGCCAATGTGTTCCATCTTCCGACCGGGGAGATGACTGTCACATTAGAGGATGTGTATCGCATCCTGTGGCTACCGATCGAGGGAGAGGCAGTCTTCCAGGTAGATTCAGAGACTGCCATGGACAGCATACTGCAGGTTTTTGGGGATGCAGCCACGCTTCTTACGTATCATAGCGCGAGCATTGGATATGGTGACATGTACCGCGCACACAGACATGAGACACGGCTTGCCGTGTTGATGATGATAGGGATCACCTGCTTCGCCCTCCCGGATTCAGAGGGAGGCCGCTTCCCACGAGCATTGATGGGGGTGCTGCTGGAGATGGTGGAGGAGCACACCTGTTTCGCATGGGCACCAGTGTATCTGGTGCAATTATACAGGGAGTTATGGGGCTATCGCCGGAGGAGGCGATTTGGTATTTGTTCTACATTTTTGTTGCACTGTTGGGCATACGAGCACATCGTATGCATCAGGCCAGTAGGGCTACCCCAGCAGCCAGGGCCACAGGTCGTATACCGATATGGCTTTCAGAGGTGGTTGGGGGTCGTGGGCCAGCCACGAGCAGTTGTTGCAGGTCGGGATGTGGCCTATTATAGACACTTGCTAGAGGGCCTTACAGTAGTAGACATTGTATGGAGACCCTACAGAGGTCACCAGCCTGGCAGAGGAGCCCGCGTACAGCTGCGCCTGATCCAGTATACATTCTGGATAGCAGGACAGAGGCCGGGAGAGTACGAGCGGATACCCCTAGAGAGGGTACGCAGGCAGATGGGGCTACGACAGGACGAGCCACCTCCCTTCCCTCAGTACAGGAGGGATGATGTAGAGGCCCCACTGCCAGCGCCACAGCCTTTGGATCCAGATTGGGTAGCAGGTGAGAGATGCCAGCAGGTGAGGGTAGTACCACCTGTGCAGGCTATAGTTATAGGAGAGAGGGATCAGCTCAGGGGTGCATGCTGGGTGCACGGGGAGCATACAGGGTGTGGTGGGCTGGGCAGAGAGCAGTGCGCAGGCACAGATAGGGGCTACTTACAGGTGCAGCTAGCCCAGGGGTCAGGCACAGGCACAGGTAGCACCACCACCAGCACCACAGCCACAGGTGCAGGTACAGGCACAGGTAGCACCACCACCAGCACCACAGCCACAGGTGCAGGTACAGGCAGTAGCACAGGCAGCACCACCACCAGCACCACAGCCACAGGTGCAGGTACAGGCAGCAGCACAGGCAGCACCACCGCGGCCACAGGTGTAGGTACAGGCTCAGGGGGTATTGGTGTTAGGTGCCAGGGGACCAGCCCCAGCTCCTTCAGTGGCGCGAGATCGCTATATGGAGGTTAGAGCAGAGGCCCGATATTATCAGGATATTCTTGATAGTACCGGAGTCGAGTATCAGGCGTATGCAGCGCATAGGGCAGAGACCTCGCACAGCCAGAGATCTCAGGGAGGGGCAGCCACAGCTGGCGTGTCCGTGACGGGCAGGAGGCGAGAGGCACCACAGGGACCAGCGGGGAGAGGTGCCGAGGGCGGTGGGGAGAGCTGATAGATCCCCGACATGGTTTTGTATAGGGACACGGGCACCGGTCTGCGAACCGGTTGTATTGATAGAGGCCTGCGTGCCGACACTTATTCATTGTATTGATTCATTTATTTATTATATACCGGCCTGCGAGCCGAGTACGGGTTGTACATTTGATACCGGCCTGCGAGCCGAGTATATTTTTGATATGAGAGACCGGCCTGCGAGCCGAGTCGAGATTTTTGGTAGGTATTGCGGCCTGCGTGCCGGCTTTGGTATATTATGAGATCACAGAGGCCCCGATGTAGGGCACATTGTATTTTTGAAAACTGGTATATATATATATAGATGATGTTTTGATCCATATGTAGTGTTCAAAAATTTGTTTAAATATTTTGTTAATGGTTTGGTAATATATAATGTATGATAAGTTTAGTGGGCATGTTGATAGATGGATGATGTTGATGGTTTTGTTTTTGTTTTTTTTTTTTTGTACGTATATATGAATGACATGTGATGTGATGAATTGTTGGTTTTGTGACATTGTGATATATGTAACTGATGAGTTGGATCCAAATGATGTAGAGATTGATAGTTTCTTGAAATTCGTAGTTGATGGTTGTGTATTTGTATAAAATAAATGATGTTTAATGAAATTGTAATGATATGATGTGTGGTGGATGAACAAATGTGGTAAATGGTGTGGTTATGCAGGAAAAGAGGCGGGCGCGACAAAAATTTATGAAAGAATGAAGAAAAGAAACCTGTTTCAAAAAGGCAGGTGTGTAACCGGTATCGGTTAGGTAACCGATGTCGGTAGTTATATGACCGATATCGGTTATAGGACCGATACCGGTTATTTAGGTATGAGCTTTTCTAAAAATAGAAAAGCTAGGGTGGCAACTTGAGTTTTAATTTTAGAGCCATGCAAGAGGTTAAATACGCGAACGCGACGCTTTTTGACGACTGAGACAGGTATTTGCATGAGAGATTTGGGTGAGAAGGAGAAAATAGACAAGGAAAGTGAATGTGATCCGAGATTCAGAAGGCAGAAAGACAAAGTTGAAAAGGGTGGTGATCATGGCAGAACGAGGAGAAGCATCCAGCAGGCAAGGACAGGAGGGAAGACAAGGGCCACCTCAAGCTGCTGCAACCCAAGAGGTATCATTTTGTTTGTGATTTAACTACTGCATGTTTTTGGGAATAAGCTGGAAAAGAATAAGGAAGTAGATATGAGAAAGACAACATGATAGCCGGGGGTATAGATGAGGTGAGTGTTATGGGGTAGGTAATTCGGGGTTGTTGGTATGTCTGTGTATATAGAAAGGAAGAAACGATCAATTTATTGTCGTAGGTGGTTGTTTTAGGCAAGATGTATGTAATTGACAGTGACCGGTAGCGGTTAGGGAGAACCGGTATCGGTTACTCAACCGATATCGGTTATGTATAACCGATACCGGTTACTGGAGGAATTTCCAGAATGTTTGAAAAAACCCTGACGGATTGAATGGTTGTTTGTTGTTTTGGTGTATGCAGGCAGAGGCAGGATTGAGGATGAATGATAGTGTGCCAGCGCTGTTGTCACGAATCCGAGCGGATGTAACACCAGCTGAATGGACATTGATAAATCGTTTGGGGTTAAGTGGAATCCGCTATTATTCACGAATCGCACGTAATCATGCTATGTTGCAGGCATTGATTGAGAGATGGAATCCCGAGACAAATACCTTTTATCTGCCAACAGGGGAGATGACAGTAACATTGGAAGATGTGTTTCAGATTTTGAGACTCCCTATTACAGGAGAACCAGTATATCAGGCACTACCTAGCGCGGCACGGGGAGCGATAACAGCAGTATTTGGTCCATACGCACGAGATTTGACACAGCGAGGTTTATCTTTTACATATGGGGTAATGTATGCAGCACACCCTGAGGAGACAAGGTTAGCAGTGATATTAATGATAGCGGTAGGGTATTATGCGTTACCGAGGGCGGAAGGGGGAAGATTTCCAAAGGCATTGATGTGTGTTATGTGGGAGATGATAGAAAGGAACGTGACTTTTGCATGGGCACCTGCATATTTGGCGGAGCTATACAGGGGTTTATGGGCTTGTAGGTGAAATCACAGGACGACACTGGATAGTTCATACTTATTACACTGTTGGGCCTATGAGCACATTGTTTGTGTGCGACCAATAGGCCGACCCATCCAGTCGGGAGAAACCGGAGTGCAGAGATTGGGATTCAGACGATGGGTCCAGACAGAACAAGAGGCCAGATCCCAGGCCGTGACGGGTGATATTGAGTATTACAGGTAGGTATGGGAGAGAGTGACGGTTGCGGATATCTGTTGGAGGCCATACGGGAACTATATGGTGACAGAGAGCATAGCTGAGGAGTTGAGGGGTGTAGAGCGATTGAGGTGGATCGCAGGGCACAGGCCGGGTGAGTATGAGAGGATTCCTATAGATCGCGTGCGGCGACAATTTGGATTTGTGCAGGATATACCCCTGGCTTATAGACCATATATGAGGATCGACGCCGAGGCAGCATTCTCACCTCCCCGGCCAACACCTCCAGAAGGGCCTGAAGAGGTAGCAGCCGATCGCAGGGTAATGGATGCGGGAACGACAGAGGCCTATAGATTATGGTGGGTAGCAGAACTGCGAGGTGTACGTGAGCGTCCTGACATAGCGGTGATTACAGCAGAGAGGGATCGTCTGCAGCGTTTGGTTCAGCAGCTCCAAACGCAGGTGAATGAGACAAGAGGATTGTTAGTGGTTGCGGAGTCACGGGCGGGGAGACTAGAGGCTGGAGTCCTCCATGCGAGAGGGCGTATTCATATGTTACAGGAGAGATTGGCAGATCAGTGGGCGGTACCAATAGCCGTGGTACCTTTGAGGACAGAGAGGCCCGGCGAGAGGGGTCGACGATCACGATCATCACCTAGTTCGGGATGAGGCGTGAGGGTCTGAGTAAATGTTAGCAAGGTATAAGAATAAATAAGGATGCCGACCTGCGTGTCGATGATAGAGAAGATGTATTTGTTTAACATCTAAATAAAACTGAATATGTATGTTGATTTGAGTTACGATAATAATAAGATTGTTTGTGTTTTGATTTTCGGTGTTTTGAAAAAGGATAAAGAGGACTGTGATTAAATAGAAATACACAAAAATATTTATATTCACCACACAGGATAGGTTATGGTAGGGGATGGTCGAGCTAACCTTGGGAGACCCCATGTCTCCGAAGTGCTGCCTACATAGCCCATTGCACAAAGCAAGGAGGGGCCTCAGACCGATGTAGTTCTCCCTTAGGACCAGGGAGAGGTGAATTCAGGCAATTTGGGTATGGTTAGGCAATTTGTTGGTTGATAAGAATTTGATGTTGATAGGGTAATGTTGTTGGTGTTGGTAAGGTATGGGCGATGTTGATGTAGGTATAGGTAAAGCGAAAGTTAGCTTACCCAAATAGTAGGGAACCGTATCCTGATTAAGGTCAACACACAATCCTAGAGTCGAGCAAAAGAGGCAAAAGTGTCCCGTAGTTGAGAAGAGCTAAACAAACCACATATTAACATAGGATGAGCTTGAATCCCTAGGTACCTTGCATAGGCGAGAAGTCGATAGGTGAAAAGAGTTGTATAATCACAATATATCGGATATACGTCACGTCCCTTGAGTTGAAACAAATGGTGAGGTGAGGTGGATGATATAGCTGAGGTACGGAGAACTTATTACAAAGTGAGTGTTCTGACGAAAGAGAACCTACCCTAAATAGACAAGTCCATGACTCAAAAGTCCTTTTGAATGCGGCTTTTTTTTTTTTGCTGAATATAGACTGATCGATGCGGGAAGTCTACAAGGGATATGTATTGTGTTACTCTTGAGGTCTTCACGAAGCTGATCAATGCGAGAAGCTTCTGATAAAAGCTGAATGTGTATAGCTGTCCTTCGAGGGAGCAGTCTATTTATAGTAGCAGATATGATTGTAATGCATAGCTGTCCTTCGGGGGAGCAGTCTATATATAATAGCAGCAATAGTTCAGCATATAGCTGTCCTTCGAGGGAGCAGTCTATATTTAATTTAGATGACTAGATGTTCATTTGGCGTGAAGCATCTAGTTTAGTAGGAAGTTTGACTCAAGAAAATCCCATAAGGATACGGCTTATTTTAATATTTTGAAGTCATGGACTAGACTAAAAAGGGGAAGGCTTCATCAAGGGGAGGTGAGGATCAAACTATGTGAGCTTGATTGTTATTATGAGGTGTAGGAAACAGAGTGTATGTAGTGGTAAGTGAGCTCAAGGGACGAGCGGAAGGTAGATAAGAAGTGATATAACACTAATTTCAACAGTAGAATGGTCGAAGATGCAAGGCATTAAGGGGTTCAGGCTCAGGTTTACCATTAAGCGAAGCTAAACGATAAGTACCAGATCCATAGGTATGAGTGATTATATAAGGCCCAATCCAATTGGGAGCAAATTTTCCACGTTTGCTCTTTTCTAGTTTGGTTACATGTTGATTCTCTTTGAGAACAAGATCACCAACCTTAAAGGTACGCTCATGAAGTCGCTTATCATAAGCACGTTTAATGCGTTTTTGATAGATTTGAAGGTGATCAAGAGCTGTAAGACGGCGTTCGTCAAGAAGCTCCAATTGGGCTAACCGCTCTTGGCGGAAATCATCGTTGGTGAGAATATCCTGAAGAGATATTCTAAGGGAGGGTATTTGTATTTCGAGAGGCAAAACAGCCTCGGTACCGTATACCAAAGAAAAAGGTGTGGCATTAGTAGAGGTACGAATGCTAGTACGATAAGCCCAAAGGGCAAAGGGAATGTGATCGTGCCAATTTCTTCCGGATTCATTGACAACTTTCATGAGGATTTTGGTTAGTGTTTTATTAGAGGACTCGGCTTGCCCATTGGCTTGTGGATAGTAAGGTGATGAGAAACTAAGTTTGATACCAAAGTTGTCACAAAGGTCTTGCAACAACTTGTTTTTGAAAGATTTTCCATTATCTGTTATCAGGCGATGAGGAACACCAAAACGACAGATAATGTGGTGGTTAATGAACTCGACAATTTTTTCTTTTTTGATTGAAATGAGTGGAATAGCCTCCACCCATTTTGTGTAATATTCGGTCGCTGTGATTATCCAACGGTGACGTTGTGAAGAGGTTGGATGAATCTCACCAATAAGGTCTAAACCCCATTGTGAGAAGGGCCAAAGATCTCGAGCGATCTGGAGCGGGTGGCTAGGAGTATGTTGAAGGTTGGCATGTTGCTGACACATAACACAACGCTTAACATATTCGTAGCAGTCGTTATTGAGAGTAGGCCAATAATAACCAAGGCGAAGGATTCGTTTGGCCACGGCAAGGCCGCTAAAATGTCCACCACAAATACCGTCATGGACCTGTTGGATGGTATGAGTGGCCTCCGCGCCAGTTAGACAGCGAAGGAGGATGCCATCAAAGCCACGTTTATAGAGGAGTCCCCCCATGACAACATAACGTGAAACACTTTTAAGAAAAGCACGTTTGCCGTTACTAGTAAGGTCAGGTGGGAGGACAGAGATTGTAAGGTAGTCGTGAAATTGGTGGTACCAGGTATCCTGTGAATTAGTAGACACAGTATTTATCATACAAACTACCGGGGTTGAATAGGATGGGGCAAAAAGTTGTTGGACCACGACGAATAATTCAGAGTCAGTTGGCGCGGCGGGAATTTGCGAGGCTAAGCAAGCCATAGTATCCGCAAATTTGTTAGTGGAGCGGGGAATGGTTTGTATAGAATAGTGGGTAAATAAGGCTAGAAGTGAATCCACGTAGTGTTTGTATTTTTGAAGTTCCTCATTTTTGCATTGGTAGACGCCCATAACTTGATTGACTACCAATTGAGAGTCGCCAAAAATGTTGATAGATTTGATACCTAAGTGTAACGCAACTTGGAGACCCAGAACAAGGGCCTCGTATTCCGCTGTATTATTAGTGCAAGGGAAATCAAGTCGGAATGAAAGAGGCATAGGTTCAGCGTTGAGAGGAATGAGAACAACGCCGGCTCCTCCGCCGCGCTGGCATTTAGATCCATCGAAGAAGAGGGTCATTGGGTACGACTCCTCCGTGAGGGAAAGAGTAGCGATGAGTTCGTCGGGAAATGTGAAATTGGTAAATTGTTCCCCCGGTAAAGGAGCTTCTGCAAGTTGGTCTGCGATGGTTTGTCCTTTGATTGATTTCTGGTGGACAAACTCAAGGTCGAGGTCGGCGAGAAGCATGAGCCATCTAGCAATGCGTTGGTTCAGATGAGGTTTGGCATACATGTAATGGATGGGGTCTGTATTGGTGATGACGAAAGTCTTGTGATTTAGAAGGTAGTGTCGGAGTTTGGTGGCCACGAATGATAGGGCAAGGCACAATTTTTCTACATGTGTGTACCTAGTCTCATAGTCCACCAAAGTACGACTTATATAATAAACGGCTTGTTCGTGATTCTCAGAGTCACGATGTGCAAGCATGGCTCCTACAGCGTGGTCAGTGGCGGAAAGGTAAAGGTAGAAAGGGCGGTCGTCTTGGGGTGGGATAAGCACGGGTGGCTGCAAGAGATAGGATTTGAGAGCTTCGAAGGCTTGGTGACATTCTTCGCTCCATTGGAATGCAATATCCTTTTTAAGGAGGTGATGGAAAGGTTGACATCGATCCGAGAGTTGGGAGATGAAACGTCGGATAGATTGGAGCTTACCTTGTAAACTACGCAATTGTTTGAGATTTTTGGGTGGGGGCATTTCTAGGATAGCTTTGACTTTAGATGGATCGACCTCAATGCCACGCAAAGAGACGATAAAGCCAAGAAGTTTTCCCGAAAGAACACCAAAGACACATTTCTTCGGTTGAAGGCGGACAGAATATTGTAACAGGCGATCAAAAATAATGGTTAAAACATCGAGATGTTCACTACGATGTTTAGACTTGCCGAGAAGATCGTCGACATAGTCTTCAAGGATAGTGTGCATAATGTCATGAAAAATGTAGGTCATAGCCCGCTGATAGGTAGCACCAGCATTCTTAAGGCCAAATGGCATGACACGATAACAGAAGGTTCCCCAAGGAGTTATGAAGGTAGTTTTGTGTTGATCGGCAGGGGCAACCAAAATTTGGTTGTATCCTGAAAAGCCATCCATGAGAGAGAGCATCTCATGACCTGCAGTTAGATCAACAAGTTGGTCAATGCTAGGTAAGGGGAAGTCATCCTTAGGGCAAGCGAGGTTAAGATCCCAGAAATCTGTGCATATCCGAAGTCCCCCTGTCGCTTTAGTGACAGGTACGATGTTAGAAATCCATTGAGGATAGTCAATAGGCAAGATGAATGAAACAGAAAGGAGTCGTTGGAGCTCCTCTTTGACCAAGAGAGCAATGCGTGGATGCATTTTTCTCAATTTCTGTTTGACTGGTTTGGAATCGGGGTTTAGGGTGATGTTATGGACGGCGATGGTAGGATCAATTCCTGGCATGTCAGCGTAAGACCATGCGAAAGCTTGGTTGCGAGCACGGAGAAAGGTAGTAAAGGCGGCTTGTTCTGATGTGTTAAGGGATTGTCCAATCTTCACAATGTGAGGATCCTCCTCCGTGTGGATATTGATTTCTATGGTAGATTCGTTCAACATAGTTTGGGTTTCAGATGGTAAGGCTCGTTGAATATAAGAATCATCCGCGCCAAGGTAAGTGAGGATGGAGTCGTCATCCTGGCATTCAACAACATTAATCAAAGGCGAATCCTCTTCGATCATGTCTGGATAAAGAAGGGGCAAAGAAGATGGGTCGTCATTATCGCGTTGATACGTGAGAGGACCTATGAAGATAGCATTTATGAAAAAAAAAAGTTAGGAGGGATGGATTCAGGGTCTATAGATTCTGCGGGTGATGATGGCAAAGTGGGTGATGATGATTTGGTAGGGGTGGCGTCTTCTTCTTCCAGGATACAGCTGACAGGAGGTGTCTCCTGTGTAGGTGTTTCGGGAAAACTGAGACCACTGCGATCATTGTGTTTACGGGTAGTCACGGGAATGAGTGTATGTCGGCCTTGTTCGTAAAGGCCAAAACCAAAGCCTTTCCACGCACAGCGAGTCAAGAAGGTGAGGGCGAAACGACGATTTGTCAAGTATTGAAAATCGGATTGGAAAGGAACCACACCAAGAGGAGGTTCAGGGGTAATGGAGGATGCGTCAACACCCCCATACGTTAGGTTAGTGCGGCAATGGGGTGGTCCGTAAGAGATTATCTCCCCCACGCGACGGTCGTAGGTGGGATGTGCATGTAATTGTCCGTACTCCTGCGGGGTAGGGAAAGAACTAACGTTATATAGGCGGTACTCCCCCAGCGTAAGGCGCTGAAAAACATCTACTAAGGGGTCGGAGGTTGGAATGTTAGCTGCGGGAAGGGAAGTGGCTTTTGCGATGGTGGTTTCATCAATTGAAGGCGTAGGCGCGGTTGAGGTGGATGGTTGAGGTACATTTGAGGAGGATGGTTGGGTTGAATGTATGGGTGTCTTGATTGGTATAAGCACATCGTTAGGGCGGTATAACATATTGCAGGTTTTAAAGGGGGGAGGGTCAGCTTTTACGGTGTAAGACTTCCCCTCGTACTCAAATTTTATGCATCTATGTAATGTTGAGGGAACGCATCCCATGGCTCGGATCCAAGGACGACCCAGCAATATATTATATTGGAACTCTCCCTCAAGGACATAGAAGAGTTCGGGTAAAGTACGTGGTCCTACGCGAATGTTGAGGATCACGGTGCCTAAGGTAGAAGTAATAGCGTCATTGAATGACCGCAACATGATGGGGTTGGCACACATGCAACTAGAAGGGATGTTCATCTGTTGGAAGGCTTTTGAAGAGATGATGTTTAGGCTAGCGCCCCCGTCAATCATAACCCGACGTACTCGAATGTCTCGGACGTAAGCGGAAATGAAAAGGGCAGGGTCAGGGTCTTCTGTACCAAAGTCAACAATTTCATCTTCAGAGAAACTGACTGCAGCAGCTTGTGGTATAGAGACAGAAGTGATTGGAGTAGTGGGCTGTTTAGTGAGAGAGGCAACGTGATTGGGTGTTAGAATGGAGGCGACAGGCAGGGTTTCATTAGGTAAAACCTCTATCCCTTGAAGGATCTCAACGAGAGCTTGTCGATGAGATTCAGAAGTCTGAATGAGATCATACAGTGTCATTTTTACGGGTGATTGGTGAAGCTGTTTAATCATATTTCGGTGGGCAATGCCATTAGAGACGGGATAGGCGGGTCCGCGAATGACCACTTTAGGTGGTGGTGCAATCGGGATGTTTGACGGAGAAAGAGATGCCGCAGGTGTGTTTTCTTTTTCTTTCCCATTGTTTTTCTGCCCTCGAGTAGCGACACTAATCATATTAATCTCGTAGACCTGAGATGAGGAAGATGGTTGGGATAACTCATGGTCTTCAAGAGGTGGGGTTGTAATAATGACAGATCTTGGTGAGGCGGGGACAGATGGTATAGGAGAGGGAATGGAAACTAAAGGTCTCTCCCTTCGTAAGTTGTCTTTCTTAATCTTTCGTATCTGGGAGAGGTGACTGACGAAGGATGGTTTTTAAAGCTTGGCATCCCTCTACATCATGTCCTGGTGTACGGTGATAGGCGCAGATTTTAGACTCATCATAACTTATCGGTCGAGGTTTAGACGGGTCATAAGGTCTAAGTGGGGGTAGGGAAATGGTCGCATTCTCCACCAACATAGCAAGGATTTTGGCGTAAGATCCTTTGAGTGGGTCAAAATCGGAAGAGGATGAGGGTATTGGTTGTGCGGGTTTTGGTAATGTTTGGGCATGATTGGTTCGTGGTGGTTTAGCCGAGGGGTGTTGATACATGGTTTTTACTAAACGTGATTTCTTTGGCACAGAAGCTATGTTGGATGATGAGGCCGCAGATGACGTGGTATCAGAAAACAACCACGGGGAAATAGGAGTGACTGAAAACAAATCTTTTGATGATGGAATTTGTTTAGGGTTGATAGGTGGACAGGATACGCGGAGTGACGGTGTTGCTATACCCTGGAATTTCTGTATAGGTGTGGAAGGCGTAGGTTGTTTTGAAGAAAACGTAGGAGGTATGATATATTGATGTAAGGTAGAGGGATGGGGTCCCAATATGGAAGGTAGGTATGACGATGATGGTTTTGATTGTGATAGGGGCACGGATTGAGTTTGTCTCCTAGGTGGCGGAGCGGATTTATTTTTGGATAGATCGAGTCGCTTAGGCGGGTGCATTAGACTGGGCATTGGTGAGGTCCCAAGCGTAGGGGAAGATCTGGTTAAGTTGATAGAAGTGGACGGGGCATTTGGTAGAGGTGAGGGGGGTGAAGGTGAGAACAGGGGCATTTTAAGCTTCTGTAAGCACTTCGGGTATATGGTGGAGACATCAGGATCAGTCATTTGCATTTGAGTAGAAAAAGGGGTACTCAAACGTTCCCATAGGGCCTGTCTATCTTCTGTGGAATGACAGTCTCCAGGTGTGATTTGTAATTTTTGTACGGAAGAAAGGTGGGTTGTAATTCCAGTCCACTGCGGGTGTGACACAGGAGGTAGATGAGGCACTGTATCAATAGATGTTAAGAGGTCAACCGGTCGTTGAAAAGATTTAGGCGATGAGGGACTAATAGGTAGGAGGGCGTGTTCGAGGGGATCTATCACGTTTAAAGAATGTGGTGATGTTAGTGTAAGAGATTTCTCGGCTAAGGATGTCAAAAGGAGTGGCGAGCCTTCCTCTTGTGTAGCAAGAGTGGTAGAAGGGGACGTTTGGGAAATAGATAAATTAGATAGCATCCACTCACAGTCTTGTAGGGATGTGGTGTAAGAAGACTTGTCGATGAGAAGAGAAGTCCGGACAGTTAACTCTTCTATGGGTAAAGGAATGATTTCACTTTGGCTTGATGGTGGTGAAGGAGGTTCAAACTCCTGTGTTGGTGGAGAGGCTTGATTTAAAAAAATTTCAATAGAGGCTTTTGGCTGAGAATCGAAGACTGCATGGATCTCATGAACACTCTCCTCGGCTAAGATATCTTGGTTCACGTTACTGTTGGACGAGTGATTCGGGAATGGCTTGTTGAAAATTTTCAGATTTCGGTTAGCAGGGGCGTTAGGATTATCGAGGGTTATATCCCCTGCGTCAACCATTTCCTGTACTATATTTTTCAACATCTTGCAGTTTTCATGACTATGTCCTTTTACGCGGTGAAAGTTACAAAAGTCATTTTCTTTGTACCAGGAAGGTATTGCGCGGGTGGAGTCAAACCCAGAGTGAGGTTTAACAGGGGGCAAGGTGATAGCCCCAGCTTTGAGCAATTTCTCCAGGATGACGCCATAAGTTTCTCCCAAGGGAGTGTAATTGGTGGGCTCGGCTTTGTACTTATAAGTGGTTTTCGGCGGAGTATTGGACGGTGTTTGAGATTTGACCATTACCGCGTGGACAGCTCCTTTTGATTTAGAAGAAGTGGACGCGTGAGGAGTGGTGGTGTTTGGCTTGTTGGTAGAATCAGGCGTTCGGAAATTGGGGTTTTTGTTACGCAACCGCAATTTCTCTTCTTCTAAGGCTCGAATTTCAAGTTTCCGAGCCATGGTAAAGGCCTCGTCGAATGTGCGGAAAGTTTGAATTTGGAGGGTAGGGGAGATGTGCTTAGCGCAGGCCCGCGTAAATAGTTCAATGAGTTCGGTTTGAGGCAAGGCATACGTAAGTTGGTTGATAAGGCCCCGCCATCGTCCAACGAAATCTGCGATAGATTCGTCTTCAAATTGTCGGATGGCATAGAGGTCAGTGATAGATACTTTCTTGGCAATGTTAATGGAGAAATGATCCAAGAAAGATTGGGCTAGTTGGTTAAAAGAGAAGATCGAATGCTGGGTTAAAGCACTGTACCACTCCAAGGCGGGTCCTGATAAGGACATGGGGAAGGTGCGGAGTAACAAGGCGTCATCATGGGCAATCAAATAACAAGCATGTCTAAATGATCGCAAGTGTTGTTGAGGATCCTCTTTACTGTTAAAACGAGTAAACTTTGGCAACTCCCATTGAGGAGGGTATGAATGAAGGGGGACAGAAGGGTGAATGGGCTCCCGACAAACTTGCTCGTATGTCAAGGCGCTACGACTTCCTGAAACGGAAGCCTCCAGGTTTTGCATTTTGTCCATCATTTGTTTGATGAAATCTGTGGTTGGATGAGATGATGATGCCACAGAATAGGGATGTCCCATATAAGGTGTTGAGGTTACTGGATACGTGTATGGGAATGAAAAGGTAGGCGGAGCTTGAGAAGGAAAGCTCGTGTGAATAGGTGGCAGAGAGTAAGTCATGAATGGAGTGGTCTGAAAGAGAGATGAGATAGGGGCAGTTGGTGGTAACGATACGTGGGGTCCAAGGTTAACCAAAGGAAAGCTAATCGGGGTCGTATGAACCTCTGAAGCTGTCGGATTGGGAGACGGGGCTAGAGATGCAGGAAGTAAGGCATTGTTATCAGGAGGAGTGGGAGCTAAATGAGCAGCTATACTAATAGGCATGCCAATAAGGAGCTGACCATCAGGCGTACGGTCGGGGGCATGAGACAAATAGTATTGTACAGCGCTGGGATTAGCATCCAGAAATTTGGCAAAGTCCTTGTCTCCTACAGGAATTTGGGGGATCTCACTGGTGTCCGTAGGGTTCCCTATAGAATGTGAAGGGGGTGATTCAGGCAAAGACACAGAGCAGGCATGTGAAACCATGGCGGCGGCTTGCTTCCGAGTGATGACAACCATAGACAAGAACACACAGGAAAGTTTTAATCTATCAAGAACAAAAACAACCTCAGAATGATGAATTTGGCAAGTTGCTGGTTTGTCAGGGGCTGATGAAGACAGTAACCGATATCGGTTTACTAACCGGTGTCGGTCACAGAGAAAACGACGTCGGTCCCTTAACCGATGCCGGTGTCAAAAGTCTAGGATAAGAAGATATAAAAGGCTGCTAATTTGATTTTTAGCAACGTTGAGTATATTTATCAACTTATTGATCACAGAAGACAAAGTATGACAGAGAAAACAGAATTTGGAAACAAGCAAGAGGCACACGCAAATCTAGAGATTAATCCTAGGGTTAATTTTAGTTATCGTGGGCTTATGCCTTTAGACGTAAGATGATGTCAGAATCCTAAACAACAAGACCTAGGGGAAATGTCAAGTTTGTTTTGGCTTATAAGGTTACCTCAATCGGGCGGAGGAATACCGCGGAAAAGGGGGGATGTTTGAGCTGTTGTGTTAATTGTGAAGTGATTCGGTATGTGTTGTGCAGTGAAACTAAGGTTAATTTCCTGTCAATACCGTGGATATCACCCCCACGTGTACGACCTGTTACTTAATCTATGTTCACTAGAATTGAAGAACAACAAGCAGGAATGCAATGCATGTGTTTTAAACCCAAATCGAAAATTATATTCGATGAAGCAAGAGAGATGACTTTCACTAATGCGAAACTAGGAAAGCAAGACAAATTCTTTACGAAATATATAACAAAAAGCAGCAACAGCAAATATGCTTCCTAAAATGAAAATAAGCAAGAGAAAGAAACCCAAAATGGGTCCCACCGGGCGTGCCAAAATGTTTCACTCGGAATGTTTCGGCTTCTGGGAATAGAGTTGCTTCTATCCTTTCATTCCTTTTAGAAACAGATGAGGTTAGGGTTAGGAGGAATACCTGTTGAATGTCGAGATGGTGTGCGCGTACCGTAGAGAAAGATCAGGCTGACTGCAGAGACTCCTTTTTGTCTTGGAAGGACTACCTGCAAATAAGAACACAAGACCACAAGATTTTGATTAAACAATAAATGAGGAAACTGCCTTGGGCCCAGGAAATATAAAACTTCCTTTCGAAGGTGGTCAGTTCCCCTGCTAATATGAATTAACACAAAAGACTGCAAAATATTAATTAAATTATTTCGTTAAACTGGGTAGGGGGAAAGGCTGGTTTTCTGGTTTTTGATCAGAGGAACCGATGCCGGTTACTGATAACCGATGCCGGTCACTGATAACCGATGGCGGTTACTGATAACCGATAGCGGTGGGTTCTACGATCTTCTTGGCAGCTATGGTGTTTGTAATGGCTGGTTTTTGGATGGTATTAGGAAATGGGATGGTTAGAAGCAAAAGAATGACAGTTAGATGCAATGGCACGTTGGGTAGTGGATTCAGAAACGGATTTAGGAGCACTGAGATTCAAGAAGCATAAGAAATGTTATAACAAAGGACATGCAAGATGTGACTTACTGGTTTTGGCACAGATGCAAGTTGATCTCCTTGGTTGTAAACACTTCTGGTATCTTCCACTCGTCTCTGCTCTGTCAAGTGAAGATCTGGACTCTGTTCCTCGCTCGCAATGCTCTCTGTTGATCCAGAAATCCTTTGACTGATCTCCAAAATGAAATTCCGATCCGTTGTTTTGGTTTGGGGAGCCCATTTACAGGGAACCGATGGCGGTTGCGTAACCGACGGCGGTCGAGTAGGAACCGGCATCGGTCAGGAAAAAGTAGGCTATTTTTAGTAAAATAGCCCACCTTCCCTGCTTTTCTCCCGAGAGATCAGTTGCGGGCTTGGTCAAGTGGCTAGAAGGTCGGCTTTGGGTGCGAGTAAGGAGGCATTAGTTATGGATGTGAGTCTAGACCAAGCCATAAGTCTTAATTAGGTTAGTTTAGGGTTAGGGCTAGGTCATGATGAGGTGGCAAAGTGAGGTGGCGGGTAAGGTATGTGGATTTATCAATTACAAGGTAATTAATAAATAATTGTGTAAAGTTTAGGTAATGAGGTTAGGTTGCGAAATGGGATGCGGGTCACAAGGGGTCGTAAGACACGAATTTGTTTACATGTTGTACTGGCATTTTTGGACTGTTAAGGCATTTTTTTTAGGCTGTTAAGGCGTTTTTTGCATGTTACTACATTTTCTGTACCTGCTGGCATTTTTCCTACAGTGGAAAGTCACTCAGTTACTTATTTTGACCTGCCCTTCATCCCCACGTGGCCTTCTCGTCCGCTGTCAGGTAATATCTCTCTAAAAATACGTTTTTTAATTCACTTTTCTTAAATAAAATGTGGTTGCATTCTTTTTATCTTATCACTCTTCTAAAAAACGTGTTGTTTCATTATTTTTAAAAGGTATAAGGTAAAAACATTACATTTTATTGGCATTGTAAGTTTTTTGGCTTGTTTTATTAACCTTCCGTCGAGTGCCGAAGATGAAGGGTGAGGTCTGGGATTGGCAGGTGGCTAATCCCCCCTCGCAATACAAACAAACCCTATCTCAAATTCCATGCCATTTCCAACGAGCATACATACGACACCTTTTGCATGCGTTTAGGGCACTTTTTAAATCCGTTTGCAGGCTTATTGGCTTTTTCCTCATCAGTTGCAGGAATTGGTTTTTGCTATAACTTTTGACTCGTTGCTCGGTTTTGAGCACTTCTTTAGTCAAAGTTGAATTTTTTTCACACTCTAGATGAGGGGATCATTAGTTTTGTAAATGCACTAATTTTATAAAGTGCCGCATTCTGGGGGGGTGTCTTTGTATTGCTTAATTCAGCTCATTTTTTCTTGAGCTTTGTTTTATCCCTTTTTGTGGACTTGTGAGTGCATCTACCACAGTCTTACGGCAAAGGGATTCTTTCGTGCGAGGTGAGACGCTATTTCTCACAAAGATCTTTCTTTCCCCTCTTGCTTCTCTCTTTCTGTGCTTGCTTGCAGTGTCGATCTGTTGTGCCCTACGAACCTTGATTGTTGTCTCCACCATTGCGCATTATTATGCTAATTGCAAAGTGAGTGACAAACTAGTTCTCGGAACACAGTCACATCTGGTTGTAATCAACGCACTGAATTATAAAGTGCCAAACTCGGGGGGGTGTAATTTTGTTCTGGGGGGTTGTTATTGTCCTGGGTGTTGTATTACATGCAGACGCATTATCAGCCGAGTCCGACGTCTTGCATTTGTGCATCTTGCACTTTTTGATTCCGCATCATGGAGAGTGCTCTTTCTAGATTTGAGCATCGTAGGATCGCCTTACAGCCTCCGCCAATTCTTACTGGGAGAGAGAACTATTTAGATTGGCGTGCTTCTATGGAACATTACTTCGCCTACAAGGGTCTTTCTCACTTCTTGGTTGGGCCTGTTCCTGCACCCACTGATCATCGTCATCTTAATGATTTTCTCAACAATTGCGACCGTGTCTTTGGTCACATGATGATGCATGTCTCTACATCTCAGTGGGTTCACGTGGCAGACTCAGATCCACCCCACCATGTCTGGAGCATTCTTCAGTCCCTCTATGGAGACCCTTCACATACTGCCGCAGTTGTTGTTGCAACTGATTCAGTTGTCTCCTCTATTTTTTCATGTGATGACAGTTCCACTAACACAGACTCGCTTGGTTCTAATTTTGATGACGAGGATTGTGTACCCAGTTCTGATGACGAGAGTACTACAGAGGAATCTTCTCCTCCTCTCACTATTCCAGAGAGTGTTGACACATCCCACATCTCATCATATATTGAGCAGTCTCTTATACAATATCATACAGTCATCACACCCACCTCTTCTCCACCTTTAGTGTTTGAGGCCCATTTCACTCCTCAACCTTCCTTGGATGACTCATACATATCTGACATCGCTCTTCTGTTTGTTGAGCCCCCTCATTAGGATGAGTATCTTCCTGACCTTAGTTTTCTTTTTGCAAAGCACACTTGTGATGTACTATAGGTTCCTCATCCATCTACATGTATTTCAGAGGAGTTCATCATCTCTATTTTTGGGAGTGCCCCTTCTGGGACTCTTGCCACTTCCACTTTTCTAGAGACCTTCATTGATCCACCCTTGCTTGTGGATCCCTTTTCTCTTGTGGGGGATGTTTTGTTACTTTCACATCAGTTGGACATCCTTTCTACAAGTGTTCACCCTTCATACTCTAACAGTTCTGCACTCATGGCAATACCCTCGGCTCCTTTGCACTCACTTGCTAGACCTATGTCACACTTCAGTGCACCAGATTCGGAGTTGTTCATGTTTCTGCCTTCTGTTTCCTTTGTGGAGTGGGTGGATTTCCAACACATCTTTTCTATCCTTCCTAAGGGCAGACACACAGTACAGTGCAGATGGCTCTTCTTTAGTCCAGAGGTAGAGGATCTCATCATCGACCTACAATATGTTCAGACAGCTGATCAGGTTGCAGACATTTTCACCAAGCCCTTCACTGAGGTGAAGTTTCTTCACTTGCGGTCTCTTCTTGGGGTGAGGTCTGCTACAACCACCCATCTTCTTTGGGCTATATATTCCTCCTTCTTCTCCTCTTCTTCTTTCCAGAAAGATGTTGTTTGTACATGGGCACCTTATCAGGCCTTTAGTTGTCGGGGCCCATTGACACATCTTTCTTAGTTGTCTAGGGTAGTCTTCTTTTTCTGTTTTGGCTTACCTTGACCTCTTCCTCGGCTTCGATGAATGGGGGGTGTTGGTGTGTGAGACTGTCCAGTCATCATCCACATCACCTAGGTGAGTCATCTCGCCTTGCGAGAGTCATAGGTCTTAAGAGGTCAAATGACAAGTGTCAGATTCTATCATAGAATCTGACATTATCATTTGCGTCAATGCGTCATAGGAGTTACATTCCTTATTTGGAATTGTAACTCCTCTTCTAGTGGCATCATATGCGTCAGTCAACATCATATGCGTCAATGGCATCATTTATTTCTTTCCATGTTTAGGCATGGGGGTTACACAGCACCCCTATTTGTACTTCCTATTTTTCGATCTATGAGTATGAGCAGACCCATTCTTCTTACTTGCAATCTTCTTTCCATTGTTTCAAATCTTTCATATTGCGTTGGCTTGACGTTACCATCAGAGTGCAACTTCATTGTGGTGCATCGCTTTTCGACATCAGTTGTCGCGAATCCCTCTTTCAAATCATTCATAATCCTTGTACTAATCACTGCATAATATCAACACAAACACTTCTTACATAGATTTCCTTGAATTTCAAGATGCTTTTATTTGAATAAAAACATGTCTGAATCTATCATCAAGTAGATGAGACTCCCATTAGGGCTTAGAGAGTTACATCCACTTGAGGTACATACATCACAGATTTGTAAACCTTTTTTGGTGTTAAAAGAGGTTTAGTAATTGAAGTTAGTTAGGATTTTTAACTCAACCCTCAACTAGGATTAGACATATACTAGGCTGAGTTAGAGTCTAAGTAAGGTGAGGTTTTTATGACATATCTCCAAGCCAAGAAATAATGGAGTAGACTCCAAGCCCTCATTACGAAGGATCTTATGAATTCTTGTATTCACAATATAACCTGGCTCAAATATTCAACTTCCTAGCCTGATCAAATGGCCATGAGCAAGATCATTCACATACAAAAAAAGAAATGATTTCTTATTATACACCTTCTGGCTATGTATAAGTTATGAAGTCCCATGAGGGACTATGGGTGAAACTTATAACATGCTTGCAAAAGGTGATCATCTTTCTTGATTACATGATGCCCTTTGTTATCTTATTTTAGTCCATACAAGAAATTTGATGAGATGACATATTTTCTTTCATTAGGATGCAATTTCTCATCAACTTTCCTTCTGAGTTGGGTCATGTAATTCTTCTTCTTCTTTGAGATCTCTTATCATTTTAGGAAACTTCACTCTTGACATCCATTTGCCTTTCCATCCATTCTTGTTGCAAGTTTGCATACAATTTGCTCCTCATGGTTTTTCATCTTTGTAGTGGGTGCAAATGTTGCTTCATAGTCAATGCCTTCTCTTCTGATCTATATCTCTTTCACTACAAGTCAGTTCGAGAAATGTGCTTCTTGATGGATCAATTCCTCATTATATCTTAGTCCAAATGAATACCCATTTACACCCTATGGATTCTTTCTTAGGACAGTTTCAAGTTCTTCAAGTCTGATTTCTGTATCCTCTATGAGTCTTTACTCATCATCCATGGCATTCTAAAATTGAGGTTGATTAGTGATTCTCGAACATTATCAGGTTTGAGAGCTATCAACTACTGTACTCATGAGTGCTTTTACCTCATTTCTTCTTGACATCCTCATTCTGACTCCAGAAGAAGTTTCTTGGGAAGATGTTTCACATGAGACCTCTTTGAAATTGCTTTGGGTACCCACTTAGGATGAGAAAATTGTAAAGCTGATTGAAGAACTGCATGGTAGATGTATGGTAATGTTGCGTCTTATTTTGAAGATCAACATACAACTGATCCTTGCAAGCTCATCTTTTCTATGAGCAGTCTACCTTTGCTCATCATCTGAATAATATAGAGGAATTGTTGAAATGCTGGTTGGTGGTTGATTCTTCTTTATGCATTACTAGTCAAAGGATCTCACACAAACCATGATCAAATTTCATGGGAGATTTTCTTGGTCCGAAGATCCATGTGATGGTATGCTTTCAAGGTAGTGTTATAGCCCAATAGGATGCACGAGAATGTTTTTGACCTGGCGTATTCTTCCTCTTTTGAAGTGGGACAAGCATTCCTATGGCTATGCAACCGAATACTTGTAGATGAGCAAATCAATGGTTTTTTACCACTCCATACCTCTTCTAGTGTTTTGTCAATAGAATCTTTAGTTGATGCCCATTGAGAAGATAAACAAATTCATTTGACTGCTTCTGCCCAATATCGTTCCTCCAATTTGTTGTCAATGTCATATGCAGCTATACTCCATTCAGGGTGAGATTCTAGGTGGTTTTGGGTATTTGGTGGAAGTTTAGGATCTCTGTTCTGATGGTTTTTGGTAAAAGACACAGAGACCAACATTGGTCTTGGACGTGACCGGTATCGGCTTAGGCTAACCAGAGACGATTGTGGGTAACCCACGTCGGTATGGTAGGGGTAGAGGAAACTTAATAAAACTTGGCTGGGTGATAGATCTGAGGTTAGATGAATGATGGAAGGGTAACGACAAGATTTGTATGGATCTAAGGTATGCACAGGAATGATTAAGGTCCATGTCTTCTGATGGGGGATGGAAATGAGTAGTAACAGATGTAAAAGGATCTACCAGATGATAGTCATCCACGAATATGTTGGAAGTACTTGTATAAAAATGAAGTAGGTAATGGTTGAGAGCAGAAACTAGTATGAAAAACCTCCAAATGTTTCTTGGCATAAAAGGTGTTTGTCTTGAACAGATCTTACTGTGTTGTTTACGATGCTTGATGCCTAGTTGATAATGGTGGGTGATCAAATGGACAAACTTGATGTAGTCTTGGCACTGTCCCTGGATGCTCCCGTTTAAGGCAGATGGTTGTGTGATTGCTTCAGATACTAGCTATGGATGCTCTGATGTGTATACTAATGTTGGTAGTGCTTGCATGCAGCTCTGGTTTTGTCACTTGTTCTATCAAAATATGTGATTATCTCTCAGAAAATGGGCCAACCCCGAAATAAGGGTTTTCTTTCAATTAAATGGTAACCAACAGCGGTTTTGGCTTAACCAGTCAACAGATTAAGAGTAACCGGCGTCGGTTAGGGTAGGATTTTCTAGGTTTTCTAAAATGGGCAGATCCCCTTGATTTTCTTGATCTCGTTGGTTTGACTTCCGCATATTAGAATTGGAAACTGTCCTTTATAACAGGCAGGAAGAGGGATTGTAAGTACCTTTGAGAGTTAGTATGGACATTTCTATGTTTTAGAGGAATGGGACTTGGCCTTATTCCTTCTGGAACATACTCTTTATCAGGTCTTAGGATGGTTAGATGAGGTGTCTAGGTGAGGTTGGATATGTGGGAATTATCCCAATTAGGGTACTTAAATAATAAATATTGCCTGAGGATGAATTGATTTAATTTAAATAATTATCAATTAATATTCCTCAGTGGGGTGTGAGGGGGCCATGGCTAGGTGGATGTGTTCAAGGTTCTTATTTATCAAGGGCTTCTTCAAGGGGAGTCCTGATCCCATCATTTTGATGTCTGATAGCTCCAGATGTCATCACTCTCTTTCTCTTCTTTGGAGACAAGCTTTTTGAATCTTATAATCTCCTCTTCCTCAACCAAATTTTGAGTTTCTTCACTACAATATCTCTGTGTCAAGCAATCTATAACAACAGTTCTTGTCATGGGTGTTTTCTCATATGTCTTCTCTTCTTGTTTCAACTTCCTTTCTTTCTTTCTTATTATATCTCTTAACTACACTCCTTGTCTCTTCTTCACAATTAGCTCTATGGCCCACTTATTTTTCTTCTTAACCATTATTCCAACTTGTTTATCTACTTCTCTCATTTTTTCCATCATTTCCACTAGCTATTCCACATCTCTTCCCTCTCTCTTTCCTCTTTCTCTTTCTTCATGTGGCACATTACCTCTATCACTCCATCATCTCTATTTTATCTTCTTCCATATTCTTTCTCTCTGATAAGTCTTTTTCACTTTTTTCACTATTCTTCATTCTTGATCTTTCCTTTCAAGCCTTTTCAAGGCTATGTTTCTTCCTCAACTTTCACGTCAGACCCCATGGATAGTGTCTGAAGCCTCGACTACAGATGGAGGATCTTTGTCTGATTTTTTGTTTCATAGATGGTCGCTGGTTTATCCCATGTTACCTTTGTTATGTCTACATCTTGAACATGTGGTTGCACATCATCAATGATGCTTAACATAATCAACATCAAGGCTTTGGCGTCAAGCCTTTCATACTTCATCAGCCCACTGAGGTCAGTAGAAATCGACACAGACCTTGTGACGATGCCTCGATAGTCCCTCAAACTTAAGGATGGTATGTATCTTGGTTTTCTAAGCAACATAGTTTGGCCCTTTGAGAAGTTGGGCATTGGACAAAAGCAATTTTAGAGCAGACATTGTAAAAAAAACAATTTATTGATATGCGAGAAAAAATACAAGTCTTATTACTTACTAGTGAAAGAATCGAGCTTGAAGATGAGCTCAGTAATCACACGCTGAGAGACAAGGATGTTTCTTGGGGTGTTCAACCTCGTCTTCGCAGTTAACACCATATTCGGCTTCGAGTTCTACTTGTATTCTCTTTGTTTGAAAATACACGTCGAACAAGAAATATTTTAGAGGTCCTTTGTGGATGAGCTCATCAAATTGAAGGTTATTGCTGTTAGAGAGGGCTTATAGAAAGGAGAAGTAAAAACAAGAGCTTTCTTAAGCGTCACGATGGTTTTCCATATCCTGCGAGTATCCTTGGGGGCTTTTGTTAGTCTCAACATTTTCCTTCACACTAGACATACGCGTCTATTCGTAGGTCGATTGGTTGACGGCTCCGATTCAATGCCAATATGCCCAATGCTTGGATGGACTTGATTAGACCGAATAGTTGCAGGATTTAGTTAGTGCAAATGCAAATGTGAGTGTTGCAGGGCCAACAAAGTTTGTTGGATTTTAAGCGCTTCAAACCAACACGCTACCAATATGTCAATTCTCCCACTCAGTGGCTCTCACATCTCTAGTTTCTAGTACTTGTGTGTCAAGGTGGGCTCACTAGTATGCCCGTGGAGCAGTTTCTTGGGAGCAGGGATGTCGTGGAATTGTCAATGAAAGGGTGGAATCTGTAATGCACACTTGGCAGGTCCTCTACTTCTGCCAAGTAAGAACAACTACATGCCAAATAAGAAAATAAATCCCCAAATTGCCACGTCTCAAAACAACAGCTAAATGCCAAAAAATGGCAACAAAGCACCAATGAAAGGAGTCACGTCAATGCAAGGAAATGCAAAAACACATCTACCCTCCAGATTGTTGCGCAACTGGATAGGATAGTCTTGCATGCCAAACACAAACAACAAATTCCAAAAATCCAACCGCTCTGGATATTATGAGGAGCTCTTGAGTTTTTTGTTCGTGTTTGGCATGCAAGACTATCATGTCCATTGGCACAAAAAACTGAAGGTTAGACATGTTGTTGTATATCCTTGCATTGGTGTGGCTCCTTTCCTTGACGCTTTGTTGCCATGTTTTGGCATTTAACTCTTGCTTTGAGACATGATAGTTTGGAGATTTATTTTGTTTTTTGGCGTGTAGTTGTTCTTACTTGGAAGACGTGGAGGACCTATTGAGTGTGCATCACAGATTTCATCCTTGCATTGACAAGTCCATGATGTCCCTACTCCCAAGACCCTGCTCCATGGGCATATTGGTGATCCCACCGTAACACATGAGTGCCAGAGACCAGAGACATGAGAGTCAGCGAGTGAGAGAATCGACATATTGATAGCGTGTTAGTCTAAAGTGCTTAAAATCTAACAAACCTTGTTGGCCCTATGACACGCACATTTGCATTTGCATTGGATAAATCCTCCAACAACGATCCAGTCTAATCAAGTCCATCTAAGCATTAGGCATTGAATCTAAGCCATCAACCAATCAACCTGTAGATATACGTGTATGTCCAACGTGAAGGAAAATGTTGGGATTGATAAAAGCCATTGAGGATACTCGCAGGGTGTGGAAAACCATCGTGACGCTCAGGAAAGCTCTGGTTTCTACTTTTCCTTGTTAGAAGCCCTCCGTGACAGTGACAACCTTCAGTTCGATGAGCTCGTTCGCAAAGGACTTATGGAATATTTCTTATTTGATGTGCGTTGTCAAGAAAAGAGAATATAAGTAGAAATTGAAGTCAGATATGATGTAGACTGCGAAGATGAGGTTAAATGCCCCAAGAAGCATCCCTGTCTCTCACCGCCTGATTACTGAGCTCATCTTCAAGCTTGATTCTTTCACCAGTGAGTAATCAGACTTGTATTTTTTCTATCATATCAATAAAAAACATTTGTTTTACAATGTTTGCTCGAAAATTGCTTTTGTCTGATGCACAACTTCTCAAAAGGCCAAACTGCACCACCTGGAAAATGAAGATGTGCATCGTGGTTCAATTTGAGGGTCTATTGGGCATCGTCAAAAATTTTGTGATAGTTCTTACTAATCACAATGGGCTGATGAAGTATGAAAGGGTTGATGCCAAAGTCTTGATGTTGATTATGTTAAGCATCAATGATGATGTGCAACCACATGTCTGGGATGCAGACATGATAAAGGTAGCATCTATGAGGTGAAAAATTAGAAAAAGATCCTCCATCTGCAGTTAAGGACTCACACACTATCCATTTGGTCTAAGGAGAAAGTCGAGGAATTCTAACGTCGGGTGGATGAGTTGCGAACAAAATTATTAGCACTTGGTGAGATAGTCGAGGACAAAATATTGGTCCCCATCACCTTGAGATCTCTCCCTTCCCAATACAAAGTGTTCGTCACAACGTTGAATGTCTCCAAGTAGATAATGTCATTTGAATAACTCGTGAACTTGCTAAAGCAACAAGAATTCATAAATTCATTCCAGGATGAGTTACAAGACAAATCCCTTATCTCAAAGCAACAACATGGTCAGAAGTTACATAAGGGACCCCCAGAGAAGTAACCACACAAACAACAACAGTCTCCATAATAACATAAATCTCAAAAGTTTAAGAGGTGGTGTCACATCTGTCAAACCAACACCCACGACATGGACAACTATTAGTATAATGGTTTAAAATAAGATCTTCTAGTCAAGAGAGCACATCATGGGCATGACGATTCTCAAAAATTGAAAATATGTGATCATCGACGAAAGTAGAAGGGACATCTCGTAGCTCAACAAGATAATGGATCTGATGAGGAGACACCTGAAGAAGCCAATTGTGGTGCACATAAGAACTTAGTGCTAGTCTCCCAGACCTCGCAACCCATGAGGAATGTCTGGTTGATAGACTCAGGTGCCAGTAAACACATGTTAGGTGATAGGAAGCTATTTGATTCGCTGAAAGACCAACCCACTAGAGATCAGGTTATGATTTCCGACAATAAAGAGTATGTTGCAGAAGGAATAGGCCAAGTCATCATTCCTCTCGGAACATGGAAATGTACACTCTCAAAGGTACTACATATTACTTGATTGTCATCCAACCTATTATGAGTCAGTCAACTTTTTAATCATCATTCTTATTGATAATGGCATTGAATCCTTCTTGATCTAACGAAAAGGTATTGTTCTTTTCCGAGCATTTTTGAAAGATAATTACTTGCTTTAGATGTTGTTTCATCTTCTATAATAGTTTTATCTTCCTCTACGATAGAATCTACTGCCCTCTGGCACTACCGTTATGGTCATCTCTCTACTGGATCTTTGTACCAACTAAGTTCAAAGGTGACGGTACATGAACTTCCCAAGTTGTCCAGTTTCCTTGCGTGTTTTCCCTAGATGTCTTGCAGGTAAACAACACAAGGATCCATTCAAGACAAATACCTTTCATGCCAAGAAACATTTGGAGGTTGTTCATACCGATTTGAAAGGACCATTACTTGCTTCATTTTCAGGTTACAAGTACTTCCAAATCTCAAAAGACATGGGTGTTTTCTTGAAGCAGAAGAGTGAGACCATTCACCATTTCCAGGTCTTCTTTCAACAAGTTTTGAAGGAGACTGACTGACCTATTCTCTTACTCCGCTCAGATCAAGGGGGTGAATTCATGAAAAATAAGTTCTTGGCATTCATAAACCAACACAACATCAAACAAAATTTGACTACTCCCTACACACCCCAAAATAATGACATTGTTGAGTGACATAATCACATTGTAATGGAGATGGCTCGTTATATGTTGTCAACAACAAAGCTAGAGAAACGATGTTGGGCAGAAGTAGTACAAAGAATTGTTTATCTTCTCAATAGGGCACCAACAAAGATTCTACAGGACAAAACACCAGAAGAGGTATGGAGTGGTAAAAATAGCTACGAGTATTCAATTTCATAGTATATATGCATGTCCCAGCTCAAAAGAGGAAAAAACTCAGGTCAAAAACACTCTTGTGCGTCCTATTGGGCTATAGCTCTACCTCGAAAGCATCTAGTCTCATGGATCTTGAGACCAAGAAAATCTATGAAAGTCAAGAGGTGGTTTGTGATGAGTCATCCTTTGACTCAGTAATGTAGAAAGAAGAATCAACACCAACCACCTCTCACCAATTTCTCTCCAAGTCAGATGATGAGCAAGAGGAGACTTCTCACAAAAAATATGAGTTGTAAGGGGAGTTGTATGTTGATCTTGGAAATTTAGAAAATTTTACCATACATCCACCATGCAGTTCTTCACATTAGTAGTAGATTTCTTATCTGAAGTGGGTACGAAGCACCATCAAAGACTCCCATGTGATATCTCTCTCGAGTACTTCTTGCGGAGTCAGAACAAGGAGTCCTGCAAGAAATGAGGTAAATTTTGCACTCATGAGTACAATAGTTGATAGATCTGAACCTGACAATGTTTGAGAAGCACTAAGTCAACCTCAATGGAAGAAAGTCATGGATGCTGAGTATGACTCACTCATACATAATTGGACTTGCGAAATTGTCATTTTTCCTATAGGAAAGAAACCCATAGGTTGTAAACGTGTTTTCAAAACTAAATATAAGACAAATGGATCCACAGACAAACATAAAGCACAAATTGTAGCAAAGGGATTTTCTCAGAAAGAAGGGCATTTGACTATGAAGAAACCTTTGCACCCATTGCGAAGATCAAAACCATCAGGGTTGTATGCACACTGAAAACGAAGAATGGATGGAAACTTCAGTAGATGGATGCCAAGAGTGCTTACCTTAATGGTGATCTCAAAGAAGAAGTGTACATGACCCAACTAGAAGGATTTGTTGATGAAAAGCATCCTAAATAGGTATGCTATCTCATTAAATCACTTTATGGACTGAAACAAGCTCTTACGACATATGGTACATCAAGATAGATGATCACCTTTTGCAGCATGGTTTCACCCGTAGCCCCTCGGATTCCAACTTGTACATAAAGAAGGTGGGAACAAAAATCATCATTCTTGTTTTGTATGTGGATGATCTTGTGATCACTGGAAGTTCAGAAGATCAGGTTGATATTGTGAAGAATGACCTCAAAAGATCCTTTAACATGACTGAATTGGGGCTACTCCATTACTGTCTTGGCTTGGAGATATGGAAAAAATAGAATCATTTTTTATCTCCCAAAAAAAATATTCGAAGACACTCCTAGAAAAATACATAATGTCAGATTGTAAACCTCTTTCAACACCAATGGAGAAAGGTTTACAACTCTCTCGATTCCAGGACTCACCTCAAGTGGATGCAACTCTCTACAGACAGCTTGTTGGGAGTCTTATCTACTTGACCTACACCAAACATGACATATGTTTTGTTGTGATCTATCTTTCAAGATTCATGCAAGAATCAAAGATGTGTCACTGGTTTGCAACAAAGCATGTTTTGAGATATGTCTAAGGTACACTTGAATATGGTCTGGAATACAAGAAGAATACTTGGTTCTTCTTGCAGGGATACACCAACTCAGACTATGTTGGATCTGTTGATGATATAAAGTCAACTTCAGGATACATATTTCATCTCAAATATGGACCAATCTCATGGATCAGAAAGAAGAAAATTGTTGTTTCTCTTTCATCCACTGAGGTAGAGTATCGTGTTGCATGTGGAGTTGTGTGCGCAACGATATGGTTATGTCGCATTCTCATTAATATGGACATTCATGAAGAGAAGCCACCTATTCTTCATTGCGACAATCAGGGTGTGTTTAAGCTTATGAAGAATCCTATTTTCCATTAAAGGACTAAGCATATTGAGGTCGAATGTCACTACATTCAAGAGAAAGTATTAAACTACCACATCCAGCTCCAGTACTCCCCAACAGATGTGCAAATAGCTTATATACTCACCAATTACCTTGGAAAGGTGAAATTTGAACTTTTAAGGGAGTACATTTGTAAAAATAATGTAATAAGGGGGGGAATGTTAGCAAGTTTGTAGAACTAAGTGTCTAGTAGGTAGAACGGGATGTCAACATATTTAGCTAGGTATAACTAATTGTTTGCATGGTAGAAGGTTTTGTTAGTGTAGTTAACTATTACATTATTTTAGTAACTGCTTTAATTAACTCCTCGATCCTTCAACAATACAAATCTACAAGCACAATATTCTCTCCTTCCACAAAGCAAACATGTGTATTCTTTCTTTATTTACGTCCTTTTATTTCACTTTTATACAAATGAAAATCTTTGACATTACATGTTATGTTTGAGATAAAGTTCAATTCTTTATCATGGACATTAACTACACGTTATGTTGCAAGTTTAATTATAGAGCATGCCAACACCAAGCACAATAGGAAAACTGCAAAACAAACATTCAAGCAAAGGCAAAGTGTGTCTATGCACTCGAGTACATTTTCCTTTAAGCATGCAATTTTCATTTCATACTTAAAAGGCGGGGGGGGGGGAATGTAGACACTCAAATTCTGTAATTTTCTCTTTGACAACACTTGATTTGACAATGCACTTTTATTATGATAAATACCATCTCTCCATTCTCGCTTAGCGCTTTCCAAGGTCTCTTGTTTAGCTTGTTTATCCTTGCACACTGACATGTCGACAAATTCTGAGAACACAATGCATAAAATCCATAGTAAGACACCAAGCAATAAGTTCCAAACTTCATTGGCATATTTTCTCCCTCAAGATAGGACATGGTTGTATAGTTTGGTTAGAAATTTATATCCAGTCATGGCTGACTTATATGGTCTTAGACTGATGTGTCTTCCAACTTTGATTTGAATTCATATCTTTTGTTGGGTCTTCTACTTCATCTAGGCTGGCTTGTATTAGATAAATCATCTACAGAGCCCTATATAAGCAAGTAAACTCTACCGCATTTGCTAACCTAGAGATCATACAACAATGCATTGCTACAGTCACTTCTTATACTTGCAAAAGGCATTCACAACTCCCTAAATCTCACAATAGCACATCTACAGTCATTAGGGCAGAACCCACATCAGGTTTGAAGCTTCTTACTAAGTCAAGACAACATCCTCTCTCATTTACAAGCACTCAAACATCCCTATTCCAAGTATTTTAACAAGAGACAAAGTCAAAGCAAGTATTGTTAAAGAAGTTGCCAAATCTATTTGAGTTATCTAGATATTACATGTTAGGTGGAGAATGACATGCGATTTGAGGCCTCTTCGATGTAGTACCAACGTTGGAGGTACATGGGGGTGTCCACAACCAAACTAATGTTTATTTTGCAGGATTATTAATTCATGGTTAGGGTTTGAGATGATGTTCAATATGTTCAAAGAGTCTCATTGCATGATCGATAACTACGATTTGAAAACGACAAACAAATCTAGGAAAATGACCAACACAGAAGGTTACAAAGTCAGAAGCAGAGAAGGTCTAATATCGTACAAAAGAGTCAAGACTGTATGGTACATATATACTACATTAGAGATATGCACGAGATTGCAATTCACTATTAGAGATTGAAATCAAAATCAATTATTCACTATTAATTCATGGCTAAGGTTTGACCAACACATAAAGGTTGCAGAGTAAAAAACAAAGCAGGTCCAAGATCATACAGAAGGGTCAAGACAATATAGTTCATATACATTACATTAGAGATATACACAAGATTACAATTTACTATTAGAGATCGAAATCAAAATCAATTCTTCACTATTAATTCATGGCTAGGGTTTGAGATGATGTTCAGTATGTTTGAAGAGTCTCACTACATGATAAAAAACTAGGGTTTGACAGCGACAAACAAATCTAGGCAGATGACCAACACAAAAGGTTACAAAGTCAGAAATAGAGCAGGTGGGTCGAGACCGTACTGTACATAAATGTTACATTAGAGATATACACAAGGACTAATTTGTTCTTCGAAGTGAATCGAAATACATATTACATTAGAGATATACACGGGATTGAAAATTATTCTTGTCATTAGTAGCCACCTTAAGAATAGATTTGAAATCAAAATCAATTATTCACTATTAATTCATGGCTAGGGTTTACGATGATGTTCAATATGTTCAAAGAGTCTTGACACATGATAGACAACTAGGGTTCGACAGCGAAAGACAAATATAGGTATATGACCAATGCAAAAAGTTGTAGAGTCAGAAACAGAGCAAGTCCAAGATGTAAATTTAATTCACTAAAGATCTTAGATTAACATTGTCTTAAACTAAAAAGGGTGTAAACACCTTCAATGACAAGCCCTTGGTCAAGGACTAATTTACTCTTTGAAGTGGATCGAAAAATATATTACATTAGAGACATACACGAGATTGCAAATCGTTCTTGTCATTAGTGGCCATCTTAGGAATAAAATTGAAATCAAAAGCCATTGTTTACTATTAATTCATGGCCAGAGTTTGAAATGATGTTCAGTATGTCCAAAGAGTCTCGTTGCATGATCGATAACTAGGAATTGACAGCGATAGACAAATCTAGGAAAATGACAAACATAGAAGGTTGCAGAGTCAGAAACACAAAAGATCTAAGATCGTACAAAAGGGTCAAAACCGTACGATACAGTCCTCACAGATTGGTGGGTTCCTACCATAGGACAAAAAGAAGTGACAATTCCATTTTTTACGCTCCTTCAAGTTCTAGCATTACAAATAACCAAGTGCCCTCGTCATCTTGTGTTTTCAAGTTCATATCTTATGTTGCAAGTATTTAGAACTTTATTATGATATTGTATAACTAACGTTGTAGGTTAATTAATCAAAATAGCTATTTGTATCTAACCCTACATCCACATAGTGTAAATTTAATTTACTAAAGATATTAGATTAACAATCTCTTAATCTAAAAAGGGTTAATTCACCAAAGATATTATATTAACATTGTCTTAATCTAAAAAGGGTGTAAACTACTTTAATGACACATCCTTGGTCAAGGACTAATTTACTCTTCAAAGTAAATCGAAAAATATATTACATTAGAGATATACACTAGATTACAAATTGTTCTTGTCATTAGTGGCCATGTTAGGAATAGATTTGAAATCAAAATCAATGATTCACTTCAAAGTCATGTAGGCATATTCCCTCTAAAAGACTCTATATTCATCAATGGACCTCATAATCCTCCTAGTAGAGCATATGACAATGATAACTCCCAAGATTACATTCAATTATGCCTCAACTATTAAACTATTTTTTGTCACAAGTTTACAATGTGTACTCAACCATATCTTTTTCAGCCAACTGGGAAGCAACAAGATTCATAAATTGAACACCTTCCATGTGCTTTTGATGATATGGACTTCTAAACGTCAATTAGCTATCAACATGACTCCAATGTCCATTAAAAATAATTTATCATTTACATACTAGGGATGTCGATTACTGCGGGCATTAAACCCGCACTCCCATACGTACGTGAAGGTTAAAAGTTGATAAGTCCAAATTTATCATGCCGCAATTTCTTTAGTTCCTTATTTAGATAACCTTCCCATTGTTGTTTTCAAGCGTTCTAACTATCTTAAACACGAAGACATCATTGACGCACTTGGAATGAATTTCTCCTTTTATTTGCAGCTAATGGTAATATTGATATATAAATATCCTATTTGTACTACTCAAGTGGTTGTACATTGTCAAACCTAAAATTATCTTGATTCTAGACACATGTGCCAAGTAGGAACTCGTTTAAAAACTACCCATGGTGTTCAACCCACACAATTGTTTGTCAATGGCATCACTAATGATGGTTCCTAGTCAAATAATTTCTTAACACAACAAATTATTGTCATCATTTTGAACATCGAAGAGTAAAAATAGTACACTGTGGCCATTCACACACTTAATATTCCATCAAAGAAGCTGCATAAAAATTGTGGTGCTCTTCTTCTAAAGGAAATCTTGATACTTGGTTTTCAAAGCCCAAATTTGTAGTAGATTAGTTAATATACCTCCCACATTGTTTTTATCTTATGGATCTATGGTCTTCGGAAGGGTTATCCCTTTTTTTATCAATATTTTCTTTGGGTTCAATATTCTCAAATCTAAGAGCAAGAGGTCAACTAGAATAGAGATTAAGGGATGAGTTATTTGTGTCTTACGTACCAGATAAGTCAATAGAGACGCCCATTATACCCATATACTCGTATGTATGTGAAGCTTGGAAATTATATAACAAACTTCCTTCTTTATATAACCTTTTGTTGCAATCGTTTTCGAGCATTCTAACTATATTAAACACAAAAGCATCGTTGGTGAAATTGAAATAAATTTCTAATTTTGTTAACTCCAAGTGAGGGTAATATTGATATAAGGATACCCTATTTGTGGCGCTCAAGTGGTTGGCATACCCTATTTGTGGTGCTCAAGTGGTTGGACATTGATAAATCTCAAAATATCCTCACTTGAACCACAACATATGCCACATAAAAAGAACTTGTGGTGTTCTACATAAACAATTGTTTTTGGATAGAGTCATCAGTGATTGTTCCCAGTCAATAAATTGCTTTCTAAGATAAATAATTGCCATCATTTCATCCAGACGGGATTTCCCATAACCCAATTGAGTAATATTGTCTTTTGGAACATCCAAACAAGATTCCCAACAACATGACTGAGAAATCTAGTCTAAACATAGATGAGCAACTGAATCTTTTTTTACGTCCGATGAAGGAAATCAACCATAAGATTCCTCTAAGTGGAATATAAGTATTGATTATAAACAATTGTTGATCTAGCTCATAAGAATGAAAAACAACCAACAATCCCCATGGGAAGGATTTGATGGGAAGTTAGAGCATATCTTGAGGTATTCATGGTGTCCCCAAGATTTCACTCTGAAATATGGGATTAGCGCTTTTTAAAATTTTCGTTCTTTTTAAAGTAGTGGGTCATTTTGTGTCTGTATTTCCTGTAGTTGTCTCCATCGCCTTAATGTGTACCCAATGAATCATATAAGCCAATTTCGATAAATACCCACATGTTAAAATTTATTTTATCTCTTCGCCAAGACTTGCCTAAGAGATTTTTATTTTATTTATTTAATAAATAAATCGTGCCGCAATTGAACCTTGCTAAAGATTTGCACGCCAGTATTTCCGCCTCTTAGTAGAGTATTCACCAGGGATGAGTTTTTACTAACCAATTATTCGACAGAGCAATTGTCTGCAACTTTTGGCAACATTTTTCGTTTTTATTTATTTCTTTTGTGTTTGTTTTCAGTTTTCTCCGCAATCCATCTATTAAATCCCCTTGATCCGTTCGTTCATTCTGTATAGCCTATTTAATTTCCTGGAAGTTTTGGAAGTTAGCAATGGCCTCAGACAAAGAAAGAAATTAATCGTGGAGTGTTAATTTCTTACAATCAGGAAGGATGCAAGTCGCACTTTTGTGAATATAAGTTTTTCCCATGCTAGTTGCACTTTTTGGAATGAAAGTTTTAAGCTGCCAATGGCAATTTTGGTGGTGGAAGGAAGGTGGGAATTGCACGGGATAAGGGTGGATAGATATGGATGGGTGAATGGGCTCGTTACATATTTCATCATAAGTGAGGACATTACGAGATCCAGAAATAGAGGCCTCAAGTGTTTGCATCTTATCCATCATCATTGAGATAAGATCTGTGGTAGGATTAAATTTAGGAGTGCCCCTTGTGGTATAAGGGAGTAGATGAGAGGAATGGGTTGTATAAGGCATACCAATGTATGGTGGTGCTGAGTATGTGAATTGAGGTATGTGTATGTAAGAAGTGGTAGAAGAGGAGGGAAAATACCCTGAATATGAAGTGGAGGCGATAGCCTGTGTCTGAGGTAAGGCGTAGGTGGGAGGAACTTTTGTAAATACCCTCATAGCAATGGGTGGAAGCGTCTGGGGTATAGAAAGGACCAAATTTTGAAAGGGGGTATAGGATGTCAACACAACTGGTGGTTGCGTAGACACGCGTATATAAGGTACCGATGATGAATGGACTCTTGAATGAGGGATCGTAGATAAGGGTATGGTAGATGTCGAGGGGATGGAAAATGTCGAGGGTGTATAGGTCACATGTGAAGTGGGTGGTTATGAGATGAGGCTGGTCAATGCTTGAGTATTTTGGGTAGTTGCATTAGCATTTTACGATATCGCAGAGGTGGTAGAAATAGGGGCATGGAGGTAGGCATTCAATAAAGAGGTTGTCTTGATGAGTCACAAGTAGAAGAATTGACAACATAGTGTTGTAAGGCCTTGGTGTTGTGATCAAGGAATAAAGTGAAATTCTCATCACCCTTGGGTACAATCACATGTCCATTAGAGTCCATTGGTGAAGAAATAGAAGGTGAGGAAGGCATACTAGGTAGAGATATGGAACTAGCATGGAAGGAAAGTGCTCGTGCCTGTTGGTGAGTCCAAACCATAATAAATGGTGTAAAATGGGTAGTTTGAACTTTGTAAAGGTGCTAGAACTTAGAAACAAATGTCTGGAATGATAGAAATATGTTGTTGTTTCTGATAAAAATAAATAACACAGAGAGTGATATCGATCAATAAACCGGTGCTGGTTAGGTAGAAAGATTGATGTCGGTTGTTGGACCGATGTTAGTTACTATGAAAATGAATAAATTTGAAGATATCGGGAAGAAAAATGGAAAACAGGTACTCTGGGCTCTGTTAAGGGTGATAAAAACTCAAAAATTGGTTAATCGAAAGAATCAGAAACACAGAAAGCCGGTATGTAAGAATAGATTGTTGTTTTGACAGAAAATCAAAAACACGGAGAGACCGATACCAGTCAGTAAATTGGTGCCAGTATGATGAAAGAACCGATTTCAGTCATGGGACCGATGCCAGTTACTGATAAAAACTGGGGAAGTGAAGAAATTAAGATTTTTGGGTAAAGATTTAGTCACATTAAGCTCTGAAAGAGGTTGTGTATAACAAATTTGAAGTAACACACTCAGGAAAAACCAAAATTAACCAATTGTGATGGTTGAGTGTGGAAAAAAGAAGAAAAAGTGGTGAATACATCCTCACAACTCAAACTACAGAAGACAAGAAAGAAAGGTGACAATTAAACAAGCAAAAACTAAATAAACACGTTATCCTAGGATCAAATTTTTAGTGTTTAAATGGCTTATGCCTTAAGACTGACTGTGAATGATATAAAATGTTTTGGATAACAAAGGTACCTAGAAAGCAATCTATGGATGGTTTCAGGTTTTTTTGGCGAAGGAGCCCTTAATATACCTTGTGGTACATGAGGTCCTAGCTCTGATATGACAAACCGGCCAGAACACCAGGCAAGGCCCACCGTTAATGGGTTTTTAAATCCTTGACATCTTCTTCCTAGAAGGGAATGTTTAAGAAGTTTGTAGATTGTGTTAAGTGATTTGGATAAGGAGTGTGTACACAAATGTAAACTACATTTTATTAATCAATCAAAAATGGTCATGACCTCTGTCGTATGATTATTACTTAACTATGTGAGCTAAATATGCAGACATACAGGGATGAAATGCAAGTATTTTTAGCCCCAAATTGAAATATGATATTCGATGTAAACAAGAGTAAATATAAAGAAGGATGAATTTAACTAATGTAAGAACAAAGAAGAAGGATTTTTTTTAAATGCACCAAAAGAAGTGTTTCATTTAGAATAATTAGAAAGGAGCAAATTACCAAAGAAGAAGATTTAGTGAAGAATTACTTCCATGCTTAAACGTAACAACAAACAATTACTTCATCAAGATTGTCTTCATCTGACTCCAATATATTTGGAGGCATGTTCAATGAAAATACCAAATTTGGAGACATGTGAGGGTTTTGTGGGTATTGTTTCTGCAACTTTGGCTACGGAATGTCTATCAACTAGTTGTAAATCCATTGTTCTTTTGCCACCTTTGCATGCAGAAGATAAAAAAGGTTTTGGCATTGAACCTAATGCTTAGGTAGACATATTTAAGGTACTTCTTGACAAATATGTGGGTCCACAATCCTCTGCATCTTTGCAGAACTCATTATTTAAAGGCACAAAAGATAAGGAGGGTGTGACTCACATCCATGTTTCTGATTGATGTCTGCATCGAGCAATAGAGAAAATGAATCTTTCCCTCATTGGAAAGTTCTTGGGTACTAGACCCAATATTGATATCATCAGAAAGTGGACCATGCATCGCTGACAACCAAAAGGTGATTTGGTTATCAAAACCATGGCAAGAGGTTTCTTTCTTGCCCATTTCCATCAGCAAGATGATCTGGAATCAATATTAGTAGGTGGACCCTAGTGTATTGGTAACATGGGGCTCTTCATCGAAAATATGGTACCCAAGATTTAACCCTAATACTGAAAATATACATACTATTCCTATTTGGTGTAGGCTTCCAAGACTGCCCTTACATTATTGGGATGATGAGATCTTACTTCATATTGCAAGATCGATTGGTTCTCTACTAGGACTAGATGGGCCTACTAAGAATAGATCTAGACTAGCCTTTTGCTAGATTTTGCATCTCTTATAAAATGGAGAAAGAATTGCTTGAATACATCATCCTTCAATCAAAATTTGGTGTCATGGCAACAACCAATAAAATATGAAGCATTTCAAGCTAAGATGCAAAAATGTCATAAGCTTGGATCATTTTTTCTCAGGAAATGCCCAGAGGATAAGAAACATCAGGGGTGAAAGATCTCACGATTCTTCGAAGGAAAATGAAAAGAAGCCAGAGGATATCGAAAAGAAAAATATACCTGAAATTACAGAGAATACTGCAAATCAGACGAAATCCTAGGTAAAGAAGGTGCAAATCCAGAATGCAAAGGATAAGGAGATTAAAGGTAGCTTTATTCTGACATATATGAAAAATAAAAGGAAAAAAAGGGATTCAAGGCCATAATAAGGTGATCACCGGCTTGTAGGAAGTTTTGGAGGCCAAAAATTCCAATAATAAGGAAGGGAGAGGATAATCTATAGGAAAAAGACAAGATCAATGATATGGAGATCCAAAAACCTGTAAAACTAAACATGGAAGTGGATGAAGTAAATGAAAAAGTTTACATTCATCTAACCGTCTCAAATCAGGAGAGGGTGGAGGAACTTGTTTGTTGATCAATCAATTTCTTCTCCTCATGAACAACATAAGGAACCGATGAAAAGCAACAATCTAACAGTAGAAACATAGGGAAATAGATGAAAGCTTCATGTTGAAACAGAGGATCTATTGGAATTCATTTTAAAAGATCTAAATGAAGACAAAGGATATTTGGGATTGGATGAGTTCATGAATGAGGAATATCACTATAGGATCTCCTATAGCTAAAAAGCCTGTAATAACACAGTCAGGAAGATTATGAATATGGAAAAGAGGAAGGGGAGATTACCCCAACTTTATCAAAGGTTACTCATGGATTGTGAGAATGATTTGAATAATGGATTCATTGAAGTTAAAAAAAAGAGAAACAATGAAAGGATTTGAAGAGATACCTGAATCTCTGTATAGTGATAAAAAGAAAAAAAGGATAATTAGGAAGCCTCCACCTTCAAGGATCACTAGATCGTCTGCTAAAAGGGTGACAAATATTGGAGCTAATAGTAAAAAAGGTAGGCCTTCAAAAAATGAATTAAGGAAGAAAGAGATTAAGAAAGAAATTGCAGATGGAACTCAAATTCTATTGAGTCATCCGACAACTGTTTCCCCCAAAAAATTTAGATGAAAATTCTTTCTTGGAATGTTAGAGGACTGAATGGAGGTCCTAAATAAAGGATTCTTAAGGAGCTTAGAAGATCTAGTAGACCTAACATTATCTTGATTTAAGAAACTAAAATGAAGACTAAAACTATTGAAGAATGTAAAAATAACTTTTGGGAGAATTCTGATTTCACTGCCGTGGATTCACAAGGGGCGTCAAGAGGTTTAGAAATTTCTAGGACAAACAAATTTTTTCATGGTAATGTGATTTTAGATTCTCATTATCATTTAGCTATAAAATTTCAAAACTTTGGAGAATAATTTATTCTAGATCCTTTCCAATATTTATGCTCCCAATACTGTTGTTGGTCATAGAAAATTATGGGAAGAGTTAATATGTTTTAGAAATATCTTTCAGGATTATAATTGGTTGGTCATGGGGGATTTTAATACCCCCTTGAACCCTGGGGAAAAATATGGAGGTAGCTCTGATTTCTCTGTCAATATGGGTGATTTTGTTGAGTTTGTATCTTCCCTTAACCTCATGGACATTGAGCTTCATGGTAATCAATTCACTTGGTCTAACAGAAGGATTGGAGAAAGTTTGATACATGTTAGATTAGACAGAGCTCTTATCTCTACTAATTATATTTTAAGTCAGAATTTTCATCTCTCTTCATTGCCTAGAATTGGCTTAGATCATAATCTTATTACTCTTAGTCTTTTCAATTGGTCCAAACCTTCACATTGCTCATTCAAATTTGAAAAAATGTGGCTAGAGCATGAGGATATTTTTGATAGGATAAAGGAATGGTGGCTTTGGGATAGTGAAGAGATAACTCAATTCAGGCTTCTTCAGAAGTTGAAAAATGTAAAACAGACATGTTAGAACCTGGAATAAAGAAGTTTTTGGTAATATTTTTTAGCAAAAAAGAGATAGTAAAAATAGAATCTTGAAGAGCTTGAGCTGAAATTCTCACTACAAGGTATGAATTATGAAGATCAACAGCTGGAAAGGAAATTACTTTATGATTTACATAATATAAATAGTAGAGAGAAAACCTTTAGAAGAATGAAATCTAGGGCTCTTTGGTTAAAGGCTGGGGATAAGAACACTAAGTTTTTTTCATATGACCATCCTTAAACACAGAGCTTGCAATAGAATATATGAGGTTTCTAAAAGAAATAGTATTATTACAAAGGATCAAAATGATATAAAAGCTAAAGCCTTAAAATTTTATGAGAATTTGTTGACAGAGAGTAATTCATGTAATGAGGAAGCAACTTCTTTTCTTCTTGATTCAATTGCAAGAAACATTATTACTAAGGAGAGATTAATAAGTCTTACTTAACCTGTCACCATTGAAGAGTTGAAAAATGGTAATTTTTGCATTGGAAGGAGACGAGGCACCAAGACCTGATGGCTTTTTGACTAGCTTCTTGCAAAAATGTTGGGACAGTTTCTCAGAAGATTTGTTGAAGGTTGTAAATGAGTTCTATAGGACTGGAAACTTAATCAAAGAGCTGAATACAACTCACATTGTGCTCGCACCAAAGAATCTGGATGCCCCACAAGTGTGTGATGGATAAAAGGATATTTGAAAATAGTGAAGGGTGAGCCCCCCCCCACACGATATCCTAGGAAATAAAGAAATGGGACCATGATCCAGGATCAGTGGTGTAGATAATAAGTACGTGTGTATGAGTGGGACTAATGTGGAGAAGAAAATGGAGAACATGTAAGAGAATGGTCTGCCTGAGTAGGGGACTGAGGCTGGCATGGTGGACTAATGGACCAATGAGGATGACAAGGTCGTGATATAGGTCATGTGTGAATAGGATATCTAGGTACATAACTAGATTTATATTTAGGGGGTACAAGAGGCCATGTACAGATAAGAGAGGTAGGTTTAGGGATAGAGCGAGACTTAATGGTGAAAAAAATTCTTTAAGAGTGGGCCAAGGTAATGGCGTGTATGGTGGGATACCTTTAATAGTGATAACTTTTTTATTATGGATGTAATTAAGACACAAGTTGTGCATGGAAGGCATGGCTTGGGTAATGCGGAGACAAGGTAGACCTAAGAGCATGTCACAACCTACGATTTCAGATGCAAACAAGAATGGTGTATAGACGCTAAGAGACCCAGCTGTGATGGGAAGAATGACATGACCATAAGAATTAGGAACCAGAAATGTAATTAGAGATGTTGAAAATTTGATATCTAAAAGAAGTGTCATAAAGAAGTGCCAATGGATAGAACATAGTGTTGTTGACAATATAAATACCAATAAAAGCATTGATATGGAATGAATCAGAAGAAAATGTAGCGTGATAATCATGATCCAAGAATATGATGACTAGCGGTGGTATATCAGTAGTAGCAATAAGAAAGTTAAGAGGCCTTGATGAAGGAGGAGGCACAACATGATATGTATAGCTTGTAGAAAATTCAGTAGCTTGTTTATCATGTTTTGGCAATGGTTCATTAAATTTTTTGAGCTTTTGATTACCATTGACCGGATTAGCAGTAGATGGCTCAGGGAGATCGATGGCATTGTTATCAATGATCTCTTGAATAAGATGTTTAAGTTTAAATCAATGATCAATAGAATGGCCAATGCATTGATGGTAGTCACAACGTGTATTTTAATTTTAGTTACAACCACATGGGCAAGAAGGATTGAGATTGAATGAAGGTGGAAGAGTAATAAGGTTGGTTTCAATAAGATGCAATAATAGAAGCCAAGGTGTGTAAGGTAATTTAGAAAAAGTATGCCTTGTGGGTTTCAATTGAATTTTCTCAAGTTTGGAAACAACATTAACAATGGCCTTAGCTTCAGTGAGATTAGGAGATGGTTTGAAAGTAGATTTAACTTGAAACCTATTAGAAGACGAGGATGAAGAAGTATCATAGTATTTCAATTTTCCTATGGATAAAAGTTTACCTTTTCACAATTTGAGTGTATGACATATTTGATCAAAGGAGGGATAGGTCTCAAAGATAACATTCTCTTAAAGTGGAGGTAAGATATTGTGAATGGAGAGATCTTGCAATTAATAGTTAGCTAGTACATTGGTCATCTTAGCAAGGTTGTTCTTATAGCATAAAACATAATTAGCTAGACACTCGTTTGATCCTTATTTGAGTTGAGAAAGTTGTGCATAAAATATCTTGGAGCCTATATTGATATAAAAGAGAGCAAGGAAAACATCGACCAATGATGTAAAGGAGGTTACCAAATGAATAGGTAGATCATAGAACCATCGCATAGTGTAATCTTGCAAACTTCTAGGAAACAATTTAGCTAGTAATGTAAGGTCATCCACATGATCAAGACATACCACATGAAAGGATCGAAGATGCTCCTAAGGGTCACCATGGCCATTAAAGGTGGGAAGCTTAAATACAATGAAGTTGGTAGGGACTGGATAAGAGTAAATGGTAGGTGCGAAAGGGCTATGAAGGAGTAATGACGAATCGAGAGGTGGAGAATAATGTGAAGTTGCTTGTTGCAATCGGTGGATTTTGATTTGCAGATCCTAGTATAAAGAAACTAGGTCTTGAGTTCTTGAAGAGAAGACTTATCGTGTGTGAGAAGTAATAGGTGTGGTGAAATGATTAGTAGGAGTAGGTATAGAAACAAGAAAATTGGAGGTGGGTGGAAGGGTACAATTAGGAAGTTGTGTTGTAATAGGAAGAGAAGTATTATTAGAGATTGAGGGTTGATCTCAGCTAGATTAGTGGTGTTGGCTAGCTTTTCTGCATAGCACAAAACCTAGGCAGTCATGAGATAAATCTCTCTCATTTATCGGTGAGGCTCCCGTGTTAGATTTGTCAATTTAAGTATGCTAATATCTAAATGGGGTTTTACTTTAACTACTCAATTCATGAACCATAACTGAATAGTTCTGCAGTAAGTAGTTGTTTAAGAACGGAAATATTTATAGAAGAAGGGAAACAAAATTACAGAGAAGAAATGGGGAAGATGTGCATCTCAATCAATAGATAACAGAGTTGATTGCATGCACATAGAAGAAACCAATAGATATAAACACAGAATTATAAGCAAATGCAGCTCTAGATCTAGATCTAAAATAACACAAATTCTATTAAAATATCTAAGATTAAAAGCAAGAAACACAATACACCGTGACATAAAGTTCTCTGGAAATATGCTCCTGTATATTTTTTGCTTCAAGTGGCTCTCAAGGGTTTCAGCACAAAGTCTGGAACACAAGGTTACTGCTTACAAATTTTGATCATTAACCCGAAGGTTCTTCCTCTACTTATAGAATGTAGAGGGGCAATTACAAGTTGGAAGCTTTTAGTTGAACTGGCACATGTGGAAGTCGGGGGAAAGAAACAACTGGCAATCTCCATCCTGGAATTCCTCTTTGCATGACATGTATGATTTGCAACTGAAAATAGAACCTTCTATTTTACACGTCTGCCACCTATCTCCAAGTAGTTGACTTCTTCAAGTAATGGCTTTTAAACCAATCACTTAAGTTGCATAATTTAATTGATCGCTCAATTACTTTGTCGGAGGAAAGAAGGAAGAGGAAAGCTGCAGTCTTGTCCTTTTTCATGTCTGCTTGTAGCTTATTCTTTTGCCTTTGATTCTCACCAAACTGGATCTGGGAGTAGCTGGATCTGGAAACAAGTTGGAATTGGAAACGACTAGATTTGGATTTGGAAACAACAAGCTAGATCTGGAAGTGAGCTGGATCTGGAAACAACAAGCTGGAATTGGAAACAACTGAATTTTGCCTTCACCTTGTCTTCTCTTTTATCCTTAAAGCTTTTGCAGTTCTTCTCCAGTACATGCATCAATGCAATATTTTCCATAGATAACCCATCATCATTATTTTTAATTGCATATGAGAAATTAAAAATTCTAGAAAGCACTCCAGATGAATGAAAATTCAATGAAGGCTTCAACTGGAAGATGGGAGCATTTGCACAAGATCTTGGAAGGAATTTTCCACGCACTGACTTCTTCACGAGATGCATTCGAAACAAGAGGATGAAGCCTTTGTGCTGGAAGCTTTTGAAACTATGAGATCTGGATCTAGATTTGCATATGGATTTGCATCTGCATCTACATCTGCATCTGGATATGGATCTGCACCTGCATAACAAATTCTGACAACTGGGTTGTGGATGGAAAATCCGCAGCTCAAATAATTCCACTACTTTTAATCTGCACGCATGAGTGAAGTTTTTCCAGCACACATGAGTGAAGTCTTTCCTGCTATGGATCTGTCTATCAATTCAGCAAGAGGTTCCGAGCCTAGATCCGTGTCTCCAATATCTACAAATTTAGAAGTGATGCATGACTCTGTTGTGCTTTCTTTTTCATCTTTCTTCGCCATAGCTTTGTCTATCTTTTTCTGAACAATCTTTTTTCTTCTTATTTGACTGGAATTCTTCAAAACTGGTGCAAATCTGGGTAATCCTTCAGATTCAGAGGAAATATTCAATGTATTGGACATTGATATAAGTTCCTTTTCTTTATAAAAGCACCTGTATCTAACTCCTGCAATTAATTCAGACAAAGATGGCAACTGGAGCATGCACAATGAATTTTAATCACAAAAATCTACATAATTCAAGCCTGCTGCCCCAAAAATTGACGTTTTATTTGCATGCAAAGCAAGCATGAATTTTACCAACATCACCTGAGCACCTGTATCACTTCTACAAATAATTATGCAGACACAAATCAACCTTCTTCAAAGCATGCGCCAAAACTAGAAGCTTTTAGCATCAAATCCACCTTCCTCTGAGCAAAATCCTTCTCCAAATGGGGCGCACTTTTCCTTTGGGCTGCACTTCTTCATCTGTGAATTAATTAATTCGTCCTTATGGCAGCCCATGCTTATATAGCCCTCATAATTATTTAATCAATAATTGCCCCTTCTATTCCTGGCAATTAATTAATTAAAAATCATGTTTTTCTCTTTAACTGATGTGTTAAAATAGCATGTTTAAAGACAGTCATCCAATTAATTAAATTAGTCCAATTTAAACATCCACTCTTCACTCAACTGAAGCTTCACAATGTGCCTTAACCTTAGCCACTGAAAATACGAATTTATTTAATCATTTAATACTTCAAAAAGCATTAAATCCTTCCTAAAAGGGGCACACTTTTTCACAAGAGGGGGCTGCCTTTAAATAAATTAATTTATTTAATTTTAGACAATCTATTTTCAATTGATTTATTCCCCTTTGCTTTTGTTGACTTTTCTCCATACCTAGGCGCCAAAATTAGAAGAGAAATTAATTAATTTAATCACATTAAAGGCTGCCTTTCTCTCTCCAAAGGGGGCACACTTTTTAGCATAATAGAATTCTATTTTTAAAAACACATGGCAATGAGAATTTTTACCCTGCAAGGCAGCCCCAGAAATCCCATGATCCACTTAAGTGATTTGACTTTGACAATGAGATTATTTACCCTGCATGGCAAGCAATAAAATCCCATGATTTCACTTAAGTTATTTTTCTTTTATTTCACCATGGGAATTTTTACCCTGCAAGGCAGGCAATAAATTCCAGCCTGCCTGTTGCCTCTAATTTTCCCACTGTAACTTAAGTGACTTTTCCATCATGGGAAAAAGTACCCTGCAAGGCAGGCAATAAAATCCCACCTGTCTGCTGCTTCTATTTTTCCCATGATCCACTTAAATCCTTTATTTTCCAAAAATGCGCTCAACCCCACAGGGGCTTTTTAGTGCACGACTTCGCCTTTTCCTAGTGAACTGGAGCTCCGATGGCAACTTCCTTTTGGCACAATGTGCGTATGTGATCTCCGAATACTCCAGGCCAAGAATCGGGCTAACCCGGAAAAGGAATTGATCTAGAGAAATTTCACAGAAAACGAAACGGGAAAACACAAAAACACGAAAAATTGCCAAAAGTCACAAATAAAGCCCAAAATTTATTCCAAGTTAAAACCCTTCTCGTATATAGGAATAAAGGTATGTTCGATCACAACAAGGTTAAAACGGAGCGCAAATTGCCTCAAACGGGGCTCAAAATAATTAAATACAAATTTCCCACAGACAAATCCCGATGACAGAATATAACAATTTTGGGCATCTGGGTATTTGGAGAAAAAGGCTAATATGGCTCTTTGGGAATATCTTGATGCAATACAAGAAATTTCAGGCAATAAAAACACAAAACGACCCATTATTTTAAAAGTACGAATTTTTTTCAGATAGGGTAGTCACAAATTTCAGGATGAAATCTGGGGACACCAAGTGGCTTCCTCACGGGAAGCGAATAATGAGAGATAAAAGTCTCAAATATTTATCAAGATGGGCCTAGAGGTCACGAAGATCTTCATCAGTAAAGGATTCATAATGGGGAAATAATTAGAAGGATGCTTAGAAGTAAGGTAGGGTTCGAGTGAGTGGGCTCACCAAATGATTTAATATAAATGGAACGAAATCCAATTTCAGAGTAACTACTGCAATAATTGATATACAAGTAATAAAATACTTTAAATGGACAAGCAAAAAGCAAGCAATGGTATGAAACCTTAAGCAAGTGAGAGATATAGATGACTTAGCTAATTTCTGAATGTTCTAGAAGTGATCTGAGTAGGTGAATAGCTGAAACAGATTGGAAACATCATCATCAAGGATTGTTGGAGGTTCAGAAACCCAGAAATGTGTAGGACAAAAGTTCTCATGGAAGGACATGAGCGCCCAGGTGTTAGTGACTGGATCTGGATGCTATTTTCCACCCAAATGCTCAAATTTTAATTTTTTATGTGTAGGAGGAGCTTCACTGTTGATCTCTATTTGTCACTCTGGATTTATCCCAATGTCATTATTCACACCTGCAACCCACAAAATAGATAATCTAGCTACACATATCCACAAACCACATCAAACCTAATAAAGAAGATACAGAATGTGGAGTCAGACTGATCCTGACGGTCACCCAAAGAGTGAACTTAGTACTGAGTACTGCACTATATTTTAAACTCTATGTAGTTATGTGTGAATGTGTGTAAAGATTCTCTAGGATTCCCTTGTGCAAGTTGCATAGTGATATCGGGCTAGATCTATAATATAGAAAACGTATAAAATGTGTGAGATGAAATAGAATAAACTTCCCCTCCTATGTTATGTATGCAGAAGTGACGTAACCCTTGTCCCTTGGCTGAATGTGCTAGATGGATGCCTTTAAAGTTCTCTTGTGCATTTGGATGAAATTTTAGGTGATAGTATGTAATGCTACTGCTTGGCCCCTTAGTTGAGAGTTATAACTCTGTGTGTGTGTGTGTGTGTGTGTGTGTGTGTGTGTGTGTGTGTGTGTGTGTGTGTGTGTGTGTGTGTGTGTGTTGTGTGTGTGTGTGTGTGTGTGTGATTACCTTGTTTGAATTTTGTAATTGACAACTAGAAGGCGTACACAAAAGTGTAAAAGATGCCCAAAAGGTAAAAGAGACACAAAAAAGTAAGAAAAAGGGAGAGAGGGTCAAGAGCACCCGGGAGGGACATGAGCGCCCGAGCGCTAGTGTCTTGGCTGGGTGCTAATGTATGAGGCCATAAAATATAAATAAGTTAAGTTCTAGCAGGTCTGTAGGATGTGTAAGATTAAAGAAAAGATAAGAGATAAAACAAAGAGGCCAAAAATGGTTGTCAATCGCTAGTTTTCTTGCTTAGGAATCATGTATATATTAGTATGCTCCAGGACCTAGAAATGTACCCAAGTGCATAGATTTTGTGTTTACACTGAGATAATTGTCGTTATAGTGTACAAAATATTTGGAGTGAAACTTTAAACCTAAACAAAGCATGAAACAAATGCACAAGTGTTCTATGTTGACTTATTCAAAGAACAAACTATTCTAAAAATTGAAATAACAACTAATCTAGTAACATACACCTTATTTTGTTAAAAACGTGACCTTATTGATAGTAGGGTTTTAGCTTATTGCCATTAAAATAGCTCGAATTTTTTTTTATTCTTAAGTCCTTCAACTTATATGCCCCAATGGGAAAGATTTCATCTGTCTCATATAAACCTAACTAATGTGTATTAAGTTTTATCAAGTGTCGGGCATATTTTGAGTCATATAGCAACACTTTGGTGCCCACTACGAATTCCTTGTTTTTGAGATTTCTATCATGTCTTTCCTTTTTTCTGGATTTCTCTATGTCCTGGCTCCATCGTGGGCGTGCTCTATGTTCATCGAGTTGTATAAATTTTTTAGGTTCTCAATGATTGGAGCATCATCATCCAAATTTGTAATGCATGTTATTCATAGTTACGTAACCGTCAACTCAATAGTAGGATAATTTTTGTTCCTAACATAAGTTGAAATGGTGTTGCCTTATTCAAGCACTTGTATGTGGTTTTGTGTGCCCATAATACCGTTGAAACTTTGTAATCCCAATCTTTTCATCCAACATCACAAATTTTTTCAGAGTATTGCAGCATTTTGTTGAATGCTTCAACCATTTCGTTAACATGTGGATGATAAGGAGTGGTTTTATGGTGTTTGACCATAAATTTTTATAAAAAGATATGTACCTTGTCATTTAGGAAATGGGTTCCTCTATCACTTGTAAGGCTTAAAGGAAAAGCAGAATGACTTATTATGTTTTCCTAAAGAAATTTGGTAGCCATTTCTATTATATAATCCTTTTTTGGCACTGCCCCTACCCATCTTGTTAAATAATCAGTTTTCATAACTATATATTGTGCACCTATTCTTCATGTAACTAGATTTATAAGTCCAACAAAATTAATTGTTGTCATTTTGCAAATGGTTATGGAGCTATCACTAGTCTTAATAACATTTCATCGCACTTCCTGGGTTTTGTGACCCTTTGACAATGGTCACATGCTTTTGCATACACTTTCCTTAAAAAAATTGTGTTACCATAATCCTGTTATGAGAACCTTTTGCGTTGTAGTCTCTTTTGTGTAATATACACTGGAAATACCTTCATGTGATTCACATAAAATAGTTTTTTGTTCACGTTCCATTAAGCAACGTCTTAATATCTCTTTGCGCCCCATTTTGTATAGTTCTCCATTTACTAGTTGATATGGTGCACCTTTGATGGAAAGGTGTTTATTCTTTTGAGTTGTCAAATTGCATGATGCTAGCTGATTTTGTAGAAAGAATATTATGTCTTATAGTTCATCTAGGTGTATTTGAAGAAGCTACAGATTCTTGTTGGGGTGTTAATATTAAGTGGGGACAACATTTAGGTGGGCCACCACTTTACACCCTTTCTTTAAAGTTTAATTATAAATTTTATATTATTAGGTCCCCTTTCCACTTAATGTGGATGTGTTAAATTAAATCTTATGATTTAATTTATTTAGAGTGAAACGATTCACCCGTGTGCAACTAAATCACCCACCGTATTTAATGGGGTGATCTCTCCCGAAAGGTGAGATTGTGAAAAAATTATATTATTTGAATATAGTTGTGAAGTGAATAACTTGGGACCCGAGGAGGAAGTGGAGGTGATGGGTAAAACTGTGTATGTAAAATTCTTAAATAAAAGAAAGTGCTTTTGGAGGGTTTTTACCTTTATGGTTTTCTCCACATAAAATCTTGTGTTGGTGTTATTTTATTTCATTGCATTTGTTATAATGTTTTGTGTAATGTCTGCAATGTTCTTTAATTAATATTAAATCTTACTTGAATGATTAATATAATTAAACCCTCGGATCTGACATGGGTGGTTACAACCCATGTGGTACTTAAATATGCCCCGTTAAAATATAACGCACATTACATGCATTACAAGGGGCTAAAAACAAATTAAAACAAGTTATTCAAGGTCTCTTATAGGGAGACAACATTCCATGGAAATAAGAATCTATTTTTTTCCTATTGGCCTTGGTAAACAATAATCTAGAATGACCCCTTGTCCCTTGTAGTGTTGTGTGATTAGTTTGAAACTATATTATTTAAAAAATAATAATAACCTATGTCTATAATTTTTAACTATAGTCTATCTAAACCTAATCTCTACTCTATATGGGACCCATTTAATAGCATAAGGAAAACCTATAGTTTTTATTTCAAAGAAACTAAGTTTAAAACTATAGTCTATACCTTATATAAGAGGCCCACTTAAAACATTGATGCCACTTTATATTATTTTATTCATTTACGCCTTGTGTTTTACGGGCCTGAACTTGCATTGTGTTTTGGCTTTTTAGGGGCCTTTAGAGTCCGCAAACCTGTGTTTTCTATGGTGGCCACGGAATGTTGCCACATGGCCACTATTTTCACACCGTCTGCTTAACAATGGGTCTTATACATTTGTCCCATGTACATTTTCAATCAACTAAATATTTCCTACGAATACTGTGTAATTTGCCAAAAGAAATTGCCAGATAGAATCAACACAACTCTATAAAGAAAATTATATTTATTTGATTGCATGGTAATTTGGCTTTTTAATTTTCAATGTCTTTGTCTACAGAGATATGTAGATATCAATTTATTTATTTGTATTAATTTTCAAAATGTTAGTAAAATATTGTTTTAGTGTTTCATTATTATTTGGATATTTACCGCAGGGTAAATCTTATTCACTATTTGTTGTTACCGTATGACTGATACGGTAGGTCAAGTTGTTACATTATTATTTTATAACAATAATTTTTATTATTATTTGTTATACCCGTGAATCATTTTTTGTTAGTACTTCCTATTAATTAGGAAGTTAGTTTGTTATATCTATGGCTATATAATAGCCATCCATAGATTGTAAAATTGTAGTAGCAGCTGATTAATAGAAGATAATCTTTGTGCTGTGCTAATTCAACTATGACCAAATTTTAGATTTGGTATTAGAGCGAGTCTCATAATGGCATTCTAGTAGTCTTAATTATATCTTGGGACAGTCAAATGTAGTAACGCTTCTGCGAATGATATTCATTTGTATAAGGATTAGAGTTGCTTCATAATGTTATCGCTGCTTTCATTTGGCCAAGATTATATCTCTTTCCTAGGCTCCTCGTACCTATCTCACGTATCATTTTCATGACCATGCGTGCAAGAGGCCGAGTCACAGTTCATTTATTTCTGTGGTCTTCTCAATTCGTCATGGTAGTCATGCATTATTGAGTATGGAGTGATTGGATTTATGAATAAAACTCGTGCCCTCATTTGATATGTTCCTGCTTAGTAGAAAAAAAATGTTTTCAGTGTTATTCATTCTTAACAAGTTGCAGATAGGCCTCGGCATATATAGTCATTTGGACGAGTTAGACGCAGGCCCTACAACATTGCATGTGAGTGTTGATTACTATTCGAAGTGGCATGGACAAAGAGACTGTAGCGAACAAGATCTGTGCATACCTTGGAAAAGAGAATAATAAGATTTGTGCTTAACACTTGCACATCTGTTTGACGTGTTCCTGACAGCAAGTTCCCGTCCACTCAACGTACATGAGCATAGTTTTTCATTTGCTGATCTGACGCCTCAAACACTGTCCAGGGGATTATCCACATTGCATTCGTAGTCTTCTTAAAGTCTTCACACCAATATAAATGCTGGATGATTTGATTTGATCCTCCCGTCCATAATGCTTGTCCTCATACAACCAATTCTCACGTAAAATCCTGCAGATTTCACCAGTGGTGTTTGTCATCGGTTTTGTCCGATGGGTTGATGAAGTCGTGTTGTTATGGAGATAAATACATGCCAACTGTGTGCATCAAGTGAAATTCATGGTCACTTAAAAAGTAAGTTTTTTCAAATGTTTAAGTCTTGGTTTAGTTGTTTATGTTTTGATCAATATATTTGTTGATCGATATGTGTATTGTCATTAACTTTATATGTTCTAAAAAGTAATTAAATATTACTTTTTATGAGATAGTTTATTTAGAGGTCAAATGGTTTTATAAGTATTTTGAGTGTTTGGTTTTATAAGTTTAGAATCACAAGTATTTATTTCTTTTTATCAAACTCAAAGTCTAGTCACTAGTCAACGTTTGGATTCAAAAAAAAAAAAAGTTTGGTACATTGGTTTAAAGTAAGAAAATCTCTTAATGGTTATAATTGTCTTTTGTAGATTTAATGACAATTAATTGAGTTGTATTTGGGTAGATGATCTTAGGATTTTTATTGTTGTTGTTGTGTCTAGTCATTAATGCGTCAAAATGTGTTATATTGTATCATTGTATTGTCAAAAGTCGAATTTTGTTTAGTTGTCAAAAGATCATTGTGAGTCAGCATCAAAAGTTTGAAAAATAAAAAAAGATTTACCTCATGGATGTATTTTCGGTGTTACCTGACGTTCGGAAAATAAAGTATTTCACATTGTGGGGAGAGCAATAATAATCTCAATGTGGAAACGTATGTGCTTCATGTTCACATTTTGCTAAGCTAGCAACATGACATTGGAGGACAGAGGCAACAGAGGAAGGAGGTAAGATAGCGACCTCTCGTTAGTAACCAACGATGGGGCCGCATGAAGCTGTGGTGGAATTTTTTGGTGCGAGTTTGCTTTGTGTATGTTATTTCCAATGTGCTTCTTTTTTAGAGTTCCAGTTTCAGTTGCGTGCAGTTGGTTTTTACCGTTCCTGTTTTGTGTTGAATAAGTGAAATGTTCACATTGAGGGGGGAACATGGTCTCAATGTTCCATTTCCTTTTCTTCATTTTTCAGATTTGTATTATGTGAGTAGTTTTTCCTATGTTTATTCCTTGATGTGAAGATATTGTGGAAAGATGAAAGCACAAAGAAAAAACAACATCATGATACTTGAAGAGGATGAATAGGGGTTCATTATTTAGTGGACAGGGGTCCATTTTTGTCAAACAGGGGTTCGTATAATGAATAGGGGTTCATCCCGGATGAACATGTGTTCATACTGAGCTTGTTGGTTAGCCTTTTCAAAACCATCAGTGAGCCAAGATCATGAACACGCACGGGCGACAAGTTGCAGAAGAAGTGCGATTGTTTTTCTCCCATGTTCGCACTAAGGGGAGAATGTTAGGAAAATATTGTTTTAGTGCTCCATTATTGTTTGGATATTTACCGCAGGGTAAATCTTATTCACTATTTGTTGTTACCTTATGGATGATACGGTAGGTCAGGTTGTTGCATTATTGTTTTATAAAAATAATGTTTATTATTATTTGTTGTATGAGTAACATTTATTTACGGGTCATTTTTTGTGAGTACTTTCTATTAATTAGAAAGTTAGTTTGTTATATCTATGACTATATAATAACCATCCACATATTGTAAAATTGTAGCAATAACTAATTAATAGAAGATAATCTTTGTGTTGTGCTAATTCTTGAAACTATGACCAAATTTTAGACAAACTTGTTCCTACTTCAAGCATTCGATTGATCTCTACATAATCATTCAGTAAATCTTGAATCCATCCAATATTTTTGTCTTATGGCCATTATTGTTTCTTGAAATAGTTAAATTTTGTAGTACATGGTACTTGTGGAATTTTGTTTTTGGGGGTTTGGGATCCACCGACCAACCTCATTCTACATGGCCGTGGCTTATACCTTTCTTGGCCAATTTTGTTTCCTTTGGTAAGGGACTTTAGTTCCACATTGGCACCATAGTAAAATTGTTAAGACTTTATAATCCTTCATTTCACCTTTGTTGGACATGGCTTAGGCCACATACGAGTTGCATTTTGTTGGTTGTTGGCTCGACCCACTAATCGACTTACTAAGTTAGTTATGCATAATACGTTGCGAGTTGGTTGGTTGTGGTTAATGTATTGGCTCAAGTGGTCGTTGGGTTGATGATTGATGAGTCGAGAAAAGTGGTTAAAATGCACAACGGTCACCAGTTGGCCGAGTTAGTTCAAATCATACACATAAGAGCTTGGCTCCCCATTTTTTATATTTACAACATAATGATTTTTCTCAAAATCATATTTTTTTAAATGTAATTTTTAAAATTTGATATTAATAAAATTCAAAATTAGTTTATATATATATATATATATATATATATATATATATATATATATATATATATATAAAATATGACAAAAAAATTGTTTTGATAATCTTTTATAAATATTTATTATTAATGACAAATAGGTCATGTTTTTTTCTTGAAAACTAAAAAAAAATCATTTACATTTTAAATAAATATGCCAAATTTACAGTAAAATTAATATTTTTGTGTAAGTATTTGTTTGACACGTCAATTTTGATGTGAATAAAGGAATAAACATCGAAATACAACCAACATATGCACTTGAACGACATGAGGATTTTTTGTAAAACACTCTTTGTAATGTTTTTCCTCCGTAAAACCTAATTTATTATAAAAAAATTGATCATACAAACTTTCATAATAATCATGTTTTTTTATCACAAAGAGTTATTTTTTTGTCAATTTCAAAGGAGTAAGTTATAAATTGTGCTTGTCATCGAGGGACGCTACCCCTCGACCTCACCCTATATCGCGACAAGGAGCGCACCGGGGGTATTGCCCCCTGACCCCATGAGGAGCGCTGCCCTTCGACCCAGCTGGGGGCTTCCATCCCCATACCCCAGCTCCCTGATCATGTGTTCAGTACCTTATGTGAACAAAACCTCACCTTTATGTATGCAAGAAGTATCAATGGATGATGTTATATTGAATTATTCATTTGAGTTAGAAAGTCTTTATAGAAAGCATATATGAATTATATATTCTCTTTTAGTTTGATTACTAAGAACACACATTATATGCGAATTGAATGAAACTTGGGGATGGCTTTGTGTTTTTATTGGAGACGTCTAATACTAATTGCATCTAATATTTGTTTTTAGATTAAAATATTAAAATTGTTCAACATATTGGTAATATGACATGGTTAGTTATTAAGCATATTGTTAAAAAAGTTGTTATACAACTTGTGTTTGACCTATCAATGTAAGTTTTATAGATGGTTAAAATTGAAATCAATAATGATTTAAATTATGCTTATTATGATGCGTATATGGATATTGTGACTCTAACCATGTTGATGTTCTGTTAGATATAAAATTGGATATGTGTTCAATTTTTTGGTACAGGGGCCATTACTTGGATTAATAAAAAGCAACCAATAGTTTCCATCTCTTATACTGAGGAAGAGTATAGAAGTGTTATGGAAGCATCAAAGGAATCCATGTGGCTGAAAATATTGTTGGATGAACTCCATATGGGAGTCAAAAGAAGAACTAATATTTTATGTGACAACTAGAGTTGTATTGCTTTTGCAAACAATCCAGTTCATCATCAGAGAATGAAGCATATAGAGATTCATATGCACTTCATTCAAGAGAAAGTCCTAAATGTCGATATTGATCTCAAGTTTTGTTCGACTGAAGATCAAGTTACATATATTTTCATGAAGCCACTAAGTGCTGTGAATTTTTACAAGTTTTGTGCCTTCTTAGGCTTTTCAGAGTGGCCATTGAGGGGGAGTGTGCATGCCAATGCGACCTCTTAATGGCTTGTTGTAAACTTCCTATCTAGCTTCCTCCATTTTGTAAAAGATCATTGTATGTGAGTATTAAGTAAATGATCATACTATGTGAGTTTACTTGTAAATCCCAACAAAACATTAGTTATGGGAGTTCCTTATTTTATAAAAGGATCCGTAATCTGGTATAAGTATTCATATGTGAAGCCCTTTACTAAGAATTTTTGTGTGGGAAGATCTGCATGATTTCCCTTGTTTACAAGCTAGCCTGAATCGTTGTTGATGATTTATGGATTGCAAATACTTTTGTAGAAAAAGGTAATTTGCCATGTTTTCCCCACTTAAAATTAAGGGGGAGTGTTGGGGTGTTAATATTAAGTGGGGACACCATTAGGTGGGTCACCACTTTACACCCTTTTTTAAAATTTAATTATAAAATTTATATTGTCAGGTCCCCTTTCCACTTAATGTGGATGTGTTAAATAAAATCTTATGATTTAATTAATTTAGAATGAAACTGTACACCAGTGTGTAACCGAATCACCCACCCTATTTAATTGGGTGATCTCTCCTGAAAGGTGAGATTAAGAAAAATTTATATTCTTTGAATATAGTTTTGAAGTGAATAATTGTGGGACCCGAGGAGGAAGTGGAGGTGCTGGGTAAAAATGTGTATGTAATATTCTTAAATAAAGGAAAGTGCTTTTGTGGGTTTTTTTTACCTTTATGGTTCCCCCTCGTAAAATCTTGTGTTGGTGTTATTTTATTTCATTGTATTTGTTATAATGTTTTGTGTAATGTTTGCAATGTTTTTTAATTAATATTAAGTCTTACTTGAATAGTTAATATAATTAACCCCTCATATTTGACAATTCTACGGGCCATATTCAACTGATTTTTAGAGCTCCCTTGTATTTATGTGTGATAGATGATTAGGACATGCATTATTTTTTCCTAGTTTGGCAACAATTGGAAACTTGAACTCTTGAAATAGAATTATCCAATGTCATATCCTATCATGTAGAACTAACTTGTTGAACAAGTGTTTTAATTAATGTCATATGATTGGTGTAGAATACAAATGGAGTTAGAAACTAATGTCAAATTTTATGTAGTGCATATACCATTTACAATCCTTCGCATTTGGTAGTTGTATAATTTTTCTTTACGCATGTAAGTTTTCTATTGGTAAAATAGATGGGATGATCCAAGTTACCTTCTCGTAGTTGTGTTGGGATTACTTCAATTGTTGTTTCTAACATGTCTATTTTTACATGTTAAGGGGTACTCCAATTTGGTAATTGCAATATGGGTGCATGTGTCAACCTATCCTTTAGCTCTTGAAATGTTTGTACTTGCTTAGTCCTTCATTCAAAATCCCTTATTGTATGCAACAATTTTTCTAAGGGTGCACAAATCTTGACATAGTATTCGATGAATTTGTTGTAGTTTATTGATGCAGGAGCATGAGTTGTATATAGTCCAAAAAATTTTCTTTACGTTCATTTAGGGAATTTTAGTAGTATTACTAGTCCATTTAGGCTTTCTAGCATGTAATAAAGGTTTTGACAGTTTCCCCCCAAAATCATAGATTTAAATATTTGAATAGTCCTTAGGTATGTGTTAGGTTAGTTTTCATGTGGAGTGGTGATAAATGATGTAATGAGGGTCTTGTTACAAGCTCTCCCCATGTATTCATACTTACTTGAATCTTCTTAAAGGATGTAACCTTGGTGAAATGAATCATGGTTTGGCTTTGGTTAGTTGGAAAACCAAACTATCTTCTTCTCACCAAAAGGTAATTAATTCTAATAGAATGTAGGTGTATGAGTGGTATGAAGAGAAAAAGGTGGTGAATATCTATGTAATAGAGCCCAATAGGCTCATGAAGCTACGAAAATATTCATGGTTTACCAATAGGAAAGATTCTAATTTGGTATATTGTGTGTATTTGGATTATTATTGAATGTATATTACATGATTATATTGAAATCTTTTGAAAATGTCATATGAATGTGTCTTTTTAGTTGGAAAGTATTGTGCAAGTTATGAAGGATGAGAAGGAGATTAAAAATTGATGAAATGATCTTAAATATAGTCAAACGACAATAAGTAAGGAGACTCTGTGTATAAAAGGTATGAACTGTGAATTGTAAGTTTTAGTATCCTTTCTTGAATGTTCACAAGAGTGACAAGGGTTTGAGAGTCATAAGATGGTGAAGAAGTTCATAAGTGTTAACATCCGAGTCAATAGAGTGAGTTGTAAGAAAATTGACAATTGTTTGATAGTATGCTTCTACTTGAAAAAGATAGGTACAATTTGGTATAAATTTGATGAACTATGTGTTTATGATTGGGATTATTATAGCTTTGAGTAGGAGAAGAGTTTTAATTTGTGAAGGACTAATTTGTCTAATCTCCATTTGTGCATGTTATATATTCAATGTGTTCAACATCTTGTGAATGAAGGGTTAATATTTCTAAAACTATGATCAAGAGGACATGGGTTTGAATAGAGATTAGGATGATTGAACCAATATCATGGAGAAGGGACAAAGATACACTTGCATTATTGCACTTAGGTGAGTTGCCAATATTTTAAGCCATCTAATATATTAAAATTGGGGAACGAGGGAATGAACCATCAAATAGTTTTGAAGTACCGTGTTCCGGGTTCAAGAACTCTACATTGTGCTAACAAAGGAGTATAAAATATGGTTTTATGTTGATGATCACGAAGTTGCATGATATTCCAAGGTAAAAGTGGAGTGTATAATGAGTTCAAGTGGTGAGAGACATCAAACAAAGGAGGAAGGCTATTAAAACCCTTAGTTGTTAAACTCAGACTTTTGACTATGCACTCACAGTATTGAGGATTATGAAGAAGTTATAAGTGGGAAAGAAAGATTCTTGCATAATTTAAGAGGTCTGAGGACTTATGGAAAATCTTGAGAAACATCCCTAGGTATTGTGAAGTCACAAATTCATTATATAAACCCTAAATGATAGAAGAAGCTAAGAAACGCTTGCACAGACCTATCTGTGGCTCCATACAATCTTGATGATGAAACTAAGAATTTATTTTAGTGTGAAGATTTTAACTTATGATTGAGGACCTTTGTGGTGTTTTGGTAGCTGTGAAAATGTTTTAAAAGATAGAGGATGCTCACTAGAAGGTAAAAAAGGTAAAGGAAGTAATAAAAGCCTTAAAAATGTGTACACATTTCTTCTTGGGAAGAATGAGACAATTTTGATTATGAGAGTAAAATTTTTATCTTGAAAGGTAGTCCTTGAGAAATTGGAAGTTAGGTTGTGAAAGGAAACGATCTTGGACCTTGAGAAAAAAATAAGGACCGTGAAATCATTACTTCCTGATTGTGTTCTAATATGTCCTGTCACATTACAATTTTGAGTACTTTGAGGAAGGTTGGTGTGAGTTGGTGAGAGGTATCTTGTATCAAAAGCCAAGAAAGACTTGAGAAATTGATTAAGGAATATTGACAAGAGGAAGGTGGTGAATTGACAAAGTGGAAGAGCCAAGATCCGAGCTTAGAGAAGGAAGAAGAAACAACGTAGAAAGATATTAAGTGCTTAAGAGCAAGAGCAAAGTCTTGAGAAGGTACAAAGTATGAACTTTCAAAAAATGATGATGAGAAGGTGTACATTTTCATCGAATAAAATAAGTACATTTTTCCATATGTGAAGGCATAGTAACACTAGAGAAAATGATTATCTATGTCTTTTGTGTATTGCTTAAACATTGTACATTTATATGCTCCTGCTAATCTTTTTTCCTTTTTTGAAAGATTTCATATGTAAGGATTTTTTAATGGCATTAATAGTTGGAATTGTTTTGGAATTATTGATTAGCAAGTGTCATCATCCTTTCCTTATAATGTATCCACCTTTTCACCTCTGTGGCACATGCTTGTAATTCATAGTAAATTTTAGTACTCTAATTCAAAAAATTGGTTATTTTAAATATTTGTAAATTTTATTGTATGTTATAATGTTCTTCCTACCTCTGGGTTGATTTATGTTTGATGATATATAAGATACCATTAGTATGCCATTTTTTCTTTCAATTTCAATCTTGTTTCTTCTCTTTACCCTTCTGATGTTGAATGAATGTATGCAAATCTTGATAGTTTCCTATTTGGTGCTTTTGTTTCATAATAACAAGGGCCTCTTTTTTCAATCATGGATTTTCATTCCATAGTGGATCATCTTAGAGTGGTAGTTGCAAAACGTGGATTTTGAAATTTTTCCGAAGTTTCTTAATATTGTTGATTCGGACAAAAACTAACATCATCAGTAAGCTGTATCATATAGTGGGGGATTTTGCTCAAATGCAATGTGGTGGTTTTCTCAAGCAATTCATGAGCTTTATGTATATCGCCACATTATGTATACATGTCAATCACTAAATACATGTTTGCTTTAGAGAAAAAGATGTTGTCATTTAAAATTTGATTGATGTCCAAACCTTGTTTTGATGTTGCAAGATTGACCCAAGCTAGGATGAAGCTATAATAATAATGAGAATATTTCCACATCCAACACAATATACAACTACAACCTTCCTTACATTTTTGTTCAATGTCAAAATTGTTTTCCTGAACCAAAACTGCGCTCCTTCATGATTTATCATAATTTTCAAATTTTTGTTGAGTTGTACTCATGGATGCTTTATTGATTTGTGAAGGAGGAGCTTATCTTGTAGCACATTGTATAAAGAAATATGCTATCGAATTATATATTATAAGTTTAGACTCTCATTTCGTTTTATGAAGACAAATATCCAACGCTTTAGTCATATTTTCCAAGTTTAAACTCCCATTTCTTTATAATAAAACACACATCCAACCAAATACTCAATAAGGGTGACACAACCTTTGATGACATCCAAAATCTACTATAATATCAACCATCATACACATATTATCAGCCCTTGCCCCATGATGTATGTACAAAATAAAATATCCTACATAATTAACATAAAAATCAAAAGAGTGTCCTATGCATATAGAAAAATGCCATTTGGGTTGTCTAACACCGGAGCTACTTTCCAAAGGGAAATGGATATGGAATTCAAGGGATTGATCAACAAAATAGTGCTGATATAACTAGATGATATTACTGTATTTTCTAAAAGTGCAGCAAACCATCTCTTTCATTTGAGACAAGTGTTCCAAAGATGTAGAAGATTTGGGGTATCCTTGAATCCCAAAAAATGCATATTCCTAGCTCATGAAGGCAAGCTCCTAGGCCACATTGTTTCCAAAGAAGGGTTAGCAATTGATCTAGAGAGGGTTGAAGTAATAAGAGCACTGCCATTTCCAAGTCATAAGAAGGCTCTTCAAAGTTTCTTGGGAAGAATCAATTTTGTTCGAAGGTTTGTTCCAAACTTTGCAGCCCTTGTCAAGCCAATAACTATGATGTTGAAGAAAAGTGCGGCATTCAAATGGACAGCTGAAGGTAAGGTAAGTTTTGAGGCAATAAAAGAAGCTATCTCACGGGCTCCAACTCTCATTAACCTAGATTTATCCAAAGACTTCATCCTTTATGCATTTGGCGGTGATAATACAATTTCTGCAATTTTAGTACAACAGAACAAAGAAAATGTAGAGCAGCCAATTGAATTCTTTAGCCAAAGCTTGGAGGAATATGAAGTAAGGTATTCCTTCATTGAGAAGCATTTTCTTGTAGTGATTAGGAGCTTAAAAAAATTTAAGCATCTAGTTTCAAACAGCAAGGTTCAACTGTTGGTTTCTCATGTGGGAGTTAAACACTTCCCCCTCAACAAAGATCTAAATGAAAAACGTGCAAGGTGGATTACTCATGTCATGGAATATGACATTGAGATCAAGACCACTAAGCTAGTTTGAGGAAAGGGATTGTGTGAGCAATTGGCCTTGAGTGAACCAATTGAAGCAAGAAAAGAGAAGAATGATGTTTTGGTGCTGCAAGACAGCCAAGAACAAAGAGATGTTCGAGAATAAAATGGTGGTGTGCTCACTCCTTGCTAGACCCAAGACATAATACACTTGTTAAAAACAAGCCTATGCCCTCCAGAGATGAACAAATCCAAAATAAGACACTTCTGATTGCAGGCTATTCCGTATACACTTGTTGATGGCGTCTTGTTCAAAAAAGATATCAATGGAGTGTTGTTGAGATGCATTGGGACAAATCAGATTGAGAAAATGTTAGAAGAGTTCCATGATGGATCAGCTGGGGGTCATTTTGCTCCAAGAGTGATAGCTCTCAAGATCATGAAGGCTAGTTATTATTGGCCTAAAGTGTTTAGTGATTGTTATGCATGGATCAAGAGGTGCGAGAATTGTGCATTCTTCACAGGCAAAGAGAGGTTAGTAGCACTTCCATTGCACCCAATCTCAGTTGACCAGCCATTCATGTAATGGGCTTTGGACTTCATTGGATTCATTAATCCAAACTCAAGCCAAGGCCACAAATGGATTCTAGCAAAAATAGACTACTTCACCAAATGGACTAAGGCGGTGGCACTCAAAGAGGTAAATGAACCTAGCATTCTATAATTCTATGAGGGGATAGCAACCAGATTTGGTACACCTACCACTATAATATTAGATAATGTGTTGGCATTCATGGAAGGGGATTGTCAAAGTAAGGTAACTAAATGGGTTGTTAGAAATGGGATCTATTTGAGCACTTCATCAAATTATTGCCGTCAAGGTAATGGCCAAGATAAGGTCCATAAACAAGAATCTATTAAGGATCATTAAGAGGACTCTTGATGAAAATTATAGGACTTGGCACACTAATCTCAAATCATCTCTATGGGCTGATAGGATAACTCCTAAGAGATCCATAGGTAACTCTTCATTCATACTTTTTTATGGGAAAGAGGTAGTCTTGCCTATATCACTTGAGTTGCCAACATTGGAACTTGTGAAGCAATTGGAATTTTTGGAGTGTGAGCACATGGAGGTTAGATATTAAAAATTGAAGGAACTCCAAGAAATCAAATAGCATGCAACCCAAACTATGGAAAAGGACCAAGTATTGATCAAGAGAAGCTTTGATAAGAAAGCTAAGGCTAGAACTTTCCAAGTTGGAGATTTAGTGTTGAAATGGGATGCAGACCGAGAAAATCCAGGAAGGCATTCAAAATTTGATGCCATTTGAAGTGACCCCTACATGGGTCAAAAAATCCAAAAACAGCAATGCCTTCCAATTATCTACATTGGATGGTGAGGAACTGCAGATTCAAATTAATGGAATCCCTCTAAAGCATTATTACTAGAAGGGGAAACTTCTCACCTTTGTACATATTAGCTTAGATTTTTTTCATTCCTCCAAGTGCTTATGCACATTGTTTTTGTTGTAGCTTAGATTTAAATTTCCCTAAGTGCTTCGGCACATAGGTTTTTTTGCCCCAAGGATGCATCTTTTGCAGATCATGTTCCAGGTCAAAGTAATTTTCTACTCTCACAATCTTCATCTTAGAGATTTTCTGATGAATTGAGAGTAACAGAGCAATTGATTGCATGACATCCATGCCTAATGGATTGTTTTTAGGTAGCTGTTCACTTCATATATCAGGTATATGACCCCTCTGAGTCACCAAAATTGTTATCCAAATTAAGCCCATGCTTGTTCTGGTTAACTTGCCTTCATTCTTCCTTCCTTTTTCTGGTACTTAAAATGGCAGATGTTTGCATGCTTCAAAGCACTCAAAATTTTCCTATAGTATGGATTCATCAGATAGAGATTTTTCTTCAACCTTTCTAGAAAGCTAAAGAATTCCTTCTAACTCCTTGTAATTTTTGAGTTATAGCTCGATGAAGTTTACAGTGAAAATTTGCCCTAGGCGGGTCCGCGGAGGTAAGGAGGATAATTTGCTAGGAAGTCTCGGGCTGACGGAGCGGAGTAAGAAATTTTTCCAAAGGATATTGTAGGTTGGCAGAAAGTGGATGACTTTTCATACTTAGTATTTTTGGCCAAGAGGGCACAAAGGAAGTTTTCAACCCATGAGCCCGCAAAGGCGCAAAGGAAGAAAAATTGCCTAAAGTTCGAGGGGGACCCAGTGGCCGCATATTACGCAAAGAGAGAAGGCAGAGGATCGGAGGGAATTTGGAACTTAACCCATTTTCATTCCAAAGGGAAAAATTCATAAGGTAACCTACACTTATGCCAAAGACCCAAAAGTCAAAGTCAAACGCAGGAAGCGGCGTTAAGGGCTGCGGAAGGTATTTAAAACTTTAACGTTTTTGTGCTTTTAGCGCAAAAGCAATCTTTGGACCTGATGAAGCCATTTTAACGCCACGTTGCACTTTTCCCTTGTGGGGCCACAAGGGTTTTTTGAGACTTTTTATAAATTTTGCAAAAAATGGAAAAAGGGAAAGGTTGAGCCTGCAAACACCCATTTTTCACCATTTTTTTCCCTAATTTGGCCACAGAATTTCAAAAGGTCATATCTTTCAATCCAGTGATTGAAATTCATCAAATTTAGTACCATTGGGGATGCTATTAATGCCCACCATACCATGTAAGATTCAATTTTGAGTTTTGGGAAAAGTTTAGAGGGATAAAAATTGAAGAAATGTCTCTGGCATGGGAAAAAATGCAGAACCGACCTCCAACCACCAAAATTGATAAAGTATGGCATTCATTTCTTCACCAACGTGGCTGAATGCCTTGAAAAATAGATTTGTGAGGGTGCTGATGTTGTATTTTAATGAATCTTGTTGGTGGTTGGAGATGTGGAATCAATCTTCTTGTGTTTTTTCACCTTTTTTCGTTCTATTTTATCAATATAAAGCCAGTTTTCGGCTCCTTTTGTAAAGCGTTGGACCGTTTTTGTTCTTATAAACTCCCCTCTTCCCCTTGCCACGTGAATTCAGTGGAGTTTCAGGCCTCCCATTAGAACTACAATACATGTTTTTTGCTCTCCTTTCCATTGTAATGCATCATATCAAAAATTGGGAATGATCAAGCATGCTCTGTGAATGAATTTTCAATCCTTTCTTGCATTTATTGTTTTCTTCTGATCCTTCATTACATTTTGGTAATTTTGTGAATGTTCTAGTGGTTTCATATCTTTTGATCTATGTCTATTTGCAAAGCATAGAGGTCCATCACTTCTTTGGTGTATCATCATTTTGTTTTTTTTTGCATGGTTTTGTTTCCTTTTACATCTTTTCTCTCAATCCTATCTCCTTAGAAGTCTTTAGAGTAGGATTTTGAATCATTGAACCTCTGCACAAATTTCATGCATACACCTAAAAAGAGGGGTAAGAACGAGCTTTCAATCTAGAGATTTCTCTCATCTTTGTAAGGTCTCACACCTTGGAGAAAACTCAATGTTGTGAAATCACACTAAATGACCCAATTCTGGACTACAGATCTAAAGGTCATTTAGGGGGTGCTGTAGATTTGCACTAACAAGTCCTTCTACTCTATAAACTTCATAATCAAAACCCTCAGTTATTAATTTGTAAAACAGTTCTTTCTGCTACTGAGTCAAAGTGTTGAACATTTTTACGTATCAAAATACTTCATCTTGTATTTCCTTTGGGTTTTTAACTATTTCAAGTTTAGAAGTCTCAACTTTCTTTCCCCTTGCCTTCTCTCTAAAGCCTCAAAATATACTTAAGAGACCCATAACCACTAGCTTGATAACATTCCTTTTGATAATTTCCCATCAATTTTTGTAGAGAGAATAATTTTTAAGTTCTTTCTATTAGTTATGATTAGTAACACCTTAGTTATCAAATACAATTGAAAATTTCCAACTCCTCTTGATGGTGACTAACTCCTCCCTGATATGAAAAATTTTCACCAACTTCCTAAACTCTCATGACTTGTATGTACATATATGTTCAACATGAACAACATTAGATTCCCTTCATATAAACTATTAAGCATTGAAAAGGAATTTTAATGACAATATGCTTCTTGGATCTTTAAATGATAATATTTGGATTTGCAATAGATCTTAGAAAAGATCTTTGCAGACAATATTTTGAATTATCATGTCTTTATTGAATAAGGGATAATTGAATGTAACTGTAATTTTATTGATATGCTTATAATAAATAACTATTCACATCTCACCTCTTTTAATTTGTACATGGTTAATGATGAGAAATTATAAGAAAGAATATTAAGAGAGACTTGTTTGAGTCAATGTAAGCTATAATAATCATTCCATCTACTTATTTACCATTTCTTTATCTGTTGGATACACAGGTATATCCAGCCATAGGCTTCACATATACTACTCAATCATTGTACATATGAAATTGATTCTAATGTATCCCAAAATTCTAGGGGTTTTCTAAGCAACGATCCTTTAACCTATGAATTAGTTATTATTTATTTTATTTGGTGCTATGATTGTTCTACATGTTTTGCAATTTTTAAAGCTTTTGTTCTGCAAACCTCCTTGATTTCAAGAATTAGACCTCCCCACTTCTTCTACTTCACTTTTTGAGCTTGATATTTTGCAATTTAGATTGACTAATCTTTAATCCATCAATAATATAGGAAAAACAATTACATGCAACAGTTACTCGCTTAATAGCACCCAAAAAGGGCATTCACAATATAATGTAGGAGGAAATGTCTTAAAATTCATTAATAACTGCAATACCCTATTTATTCCCCAATTTCAAAAAATTCTTGCTACATATTTATAGATAAATATATTCTCATAAAATGTTTCACTATGAACTAGTAAGCAAAAATGCCTCTGATTTGAAATAAATTGATGTCCAGTCATATTTAAGGTACCATATGTATCTACAAAAATTGAAACTACTCCCTTTTTTCACTTTATTACAGTTGAATATTAGTCACATTAGACTTGCACTTTGACTTTTGTAGGTTTCATATACAAAATCAAACAAGCTCTTCATCTATGTTGTCTTTTTGCAATGCATGTGTGGATTTCTAAATCAAATAGTAGTTATTTTTCCCTCACGTTCAGTTGCATGTGCCTATCGATGTGACCATTGCACCTTACCTCTGCAATTGCTATTTATTATGCCGAAGGCGTTACCCCTATGGGAAAAAGCTTTGTGGACATTCAAGGGACTATGTTAAATTTGACGGCCAAAGTGAAGGTTTTGCTATTCTTGGCTTTAAGTGGAGTTAGCCCTTTTTATTTTTAGCGCATGCATGATCTTATAGAAGAATATAAGTGGGGTTAAGATTGTGTTGGACCTCATCATCACTTGTGAGCCATCGATGTGGATGGATCATCCCGATTTGCAGATGACAAACCAGTGGTTTAAACGAGTCTTACTGTCTTTTCGATAGAATTTCTCACATTTTTGCATGAATCTCATAATGTTCGACAACTCTCTGTATTCGACGGTCAAGATCGTACGAGACAGAGGTGTTGACTAGAATTGCATGGGAAAGGGCCGTCAATGGTTTCCTCTTTTCCTATGGAGGGGTAGAGGGTTCGATTGCCGTCATTATAATATTAAAAAATCCCTTGACTCGACTCGCTTGTCTGCAGGCTGAAAGAGCACATTAATTCCCTCTCGCAACGAATTTGGTTTCAAATTCTAGCGATATTTTTTTTTGCTATTATTTTTTGCAACTGAGAAATAGAAGGAATAGTAGATTCACGGTTTCATAATGTCCGGCATCTCTCTATATTCGACGGTTGAGATCGTATGAGACGAAGGTGTTGACTGGAATTACTTGGGAAAGGGCCGTCAATGGTTTCCTCTTTTCCCATGGAGGGGTAGAGGGTTCGATTGCCGTCATTATAATATTAAAAGCCCCCTTAACTCGACTCACTTGTCTGCAAGACGAAGGAACACATCAATTCCCTCTCGCAATGAATTTGGTTTTCAAATTCTAGCGATATTTTTTCGCTATTGTTTTCTGCAGCTGAGAAATAGAAGGAATAGTAGATTTACGGTTTCTCGCAAATAACCAACAGGCAGCTGATTAGAGGCAGTTTGTACATCATTAATTTTTTGACATGGTGCAAAGTAAGTTTAATGTTAATTTTTCAATCTGTCGATAACCACAACAAACTACGAAGGAATAGGGGTAGGGTTCGAGACTACCAAAGTGTCCATCGCGTGAACAGGGGAACATGGGAGTTCGCTACAGACCACATGCACGGATGCCTGGAAATTAGATTATAGTGAGCGACTTGTGACTTCATTGATTGCAATACCCACAAATCTTGTGTGAATTTGAAATTGAGCTGGAAACAATTGGAAGCATCACGAATCGTAATCTTGTGAGTCTGCATGGATATTTACAGTCTCTGGGACATCTTACACGATGAGTAAAATGATTATGTTATGAAGAAAAATGTATCTGTACATTGTAGATTCATATTTTGATATAGTAACTCATCTCACAAAGCTCTTTTCATAATATATGCCACTTTTTCCCCCTTAAGCTTACTTTGCATCCATTATACATTATTTAAGCTCTATCAAAGATTTTACCCTTATGGGTGTTAGACAGTGAAAGAAAGAAAAAGAAACATAATAAGCAAACTTAGATGAGAAATAACTATTCTGGTATTTGAAGGCAATAGATTTTGAGACCAAAATGAAGGTTGCCTTACTAATCCGGCCGCACATCATTCATATTATCTGGATATGTGCTCTCTTGCAATTCAGATGCCCTAGTATCTAGAAGTAAGAACTGATGCCCCTGCAATTGTCAGCATGTTAAGACTTCATTATGAGAAAGTACTTTAGCTAGCCAAAAGAGTACAATTGATTGTTGATCTTACCACAATAGTACTTTAGCTCTCATAGCCTTTTCTGTGCACCTCAATATACGGAAGTTTTCATGTGTTCATGTTTAGTTCAAATAAAATAGTCCACAAAACACTACCACTCATGATATAAAATTTGTAAATGTATATGTACAAATTTGTAAAAAAATTGAAATGTAGAGATAGAATATTTAAATGTAATGCTTCATCTATATTTCTACAATTACAAAATCAATCACACCCCTTATCAACATCAACTTCAAAAATAATAACTAACCCTCTAAATTAAATAATGTCTACACATTGCATTGTGCATATGTGAGAACCTATTACCATTCGCAATTACCCGCTAAGTGTTGAGGCTAGTCTTACAAACTTACTTTTTCAACAAAAAAAATTCTAAAAACACGACGACACAGAACTAGGAACTCGATCAAGATTTAAAGACAGAGGAGAAAACTACACATTGAGCATGGTATGCATTCTTTAACGTATGCAACCAACTGTTATCAACAATGGAAATAAGAGGGAAAATTTCATTGGAGGATTAAAGGTGATAATTCTTCATCCTCTATTCAAAATGGATTGAAGCAGTTGAGGCGGTAAGACATGAAACGCATTCTTCAGGAGGGTAACAGCATTCACATTGGCTGTAGAGCTTCTCAAAACATGAAAACAGTAGGGGATGCCAAGCAACATCATGCGCAGTTGTCTGTCAGGGAGATGCAATTTAATCAGAATGAATATCTCACTACCAAATTAATGCTTTCTCATTCAAAATGTGGCAGAATGGAGAATGCACGCCAAGTATTCGACAAAATGCCTAAACGAAACACGCTGCATTGGACTGCTATGATTAGCGGGTACGTGAAGCACGGTCGGGAGGAGGATGGTGTTAATCTGTATTTGGAAATGCAAAGAACGGGCATCCACCGCGACAATTTCACGTTTCCTTGTGTGCTAAAAGCATGCGCTACTTTATCAGATTTGCAACTGGGCAAGGCGATACATTGTTGTATTATTTTATGTGGATTTGATTCGGATGTCTTTGTTGGCAATGCACTTATAGATATGTACTCGAAGTGCCATTGTTTAGCTGATGCACACAAAGTGTTTGAGAAAATGTCTCAAAAAGATGTGGTTTCATGGAATGCCTTGCTTGCTGGTTATGCTCAGCTTGGGAACGGTGATGAGGCGCTCAAATTATTTCTAAGGATGCAAACTGCATGTTCAGAGCCTAATGTGATATCATGGAATACCATTATTGCAGCATGTGCTCAAAGAGCGCAGGGTAATGAGATACCAGAACTTTTTAGACGAATGCAAAGGGCAGGCATTAAAGCAAACATAGTTACATGGAATACCATGATAGCAGGTCACACCCAGAGAGGACACCCCGAGGAGGCCTTAAATTGCTTTCGTCAAATGCTTCTCGCAGGTGTGAAAACCGACTCTGTCACTATTGCTAGTGTCATTGCAGCATGTGCCCATTTATCAGCCCTTCAAGATGGCAAGGAAATCCATGGCTACATTATTAGGAGGGTATCTCAATTGAACATATTCATTGGAAATACCCTCATAGACATGTACTCTAAATGTGGTTGTATTGAGTACGCGCATTCTGTGTTTGACAAAATGCCTCAAAAAGATGTGGTGACATGGACTGCGATAATTATAGGTTATGGCCATAAAGGTAACATGGAAGAAGCCATGGAACTATTTGACCAAATGCAACAAGCAGGTGTATGGCCTAATTTAATTACATGGAATGGGATGATCTCAGTTTTTGCTCAAAATGGATATGGCGATGAGGCATTGAAACTTTTTCACGAAATGCAATCAACAGATATAAAGCCTAATACAGTTACGGTTGCTAGCATTCTCTCTGCATGCGGTGGTTTAGAAGTCCTCAGGCAGGGCAAGGAAGTCCATGATTACATAATTAGAAGGGGTTACCAATTACATGTTTTGGTGGGGAATGCTCTTATAGACATGTACATGAAGTGTGGATGTCTAGAGAATGCTTGGTCTGTGTTTGACAGAATGTCTCAAAAAGACGTAGTTTCATGGAATACAATGATTGTTGGTTATGCCCAGAATGGTTATGGCGATGAGGCTCTAAAACTTTTTCATAAAATGAATCTAGCAGGTGTAGAGCCAAATATTGTCACATGGACTGCAATGATTTCAACAAATGCACAGAATGGGCAGGGCAATGAGGCCTTGAAACTCTTCCACGAGATGCAATTGTTTTCTATGAAGCCTAACTCTGTCACCATTGCAAGCATTCTCCCTGCTTGTACATCGTTAACAGCTCTACAACAGGGAGAGGAGATCCACGGATACATGATCAGAAATGGATTTGAGATGGATGTAAATGCAGGAAATGCATTAATATATATGTATGCCAAATGTGGGCGCATTGAAGTGGCACGCATGGTGTTTGACAAATTGTCTGCTAAGGATGTTGTTTCTTGGAATGCAATAATTGCTGGGTATGCTCATAAAGGGCATGGTGAAGAGGCGCAGAAACTTTTCTGTGAAATGCAAGTGGCTGGCATCAAGCCAAGTGTGATATCATGGACATCAATGATTGCAGGGTGTGCTCAAAATGGGAATTGTAATGAGGCCTTGAGACTCTTTTATCAAATGCTACTTACAGGTCAGAAACCAGACACAGTTTCCCTTGCCGGTGTTCTCCCTGCATGTGCCCATTTGGGAGCTTTAAAACGGGGTAAGGAGATCCATGGATACATAATTAGAAATGGATTTGAATCTGATGTCTTTGCTGGAAGTGCTCTTATAGACATGTATGCCAAGTGTGGAAACCTACAGAATGCACGGCAAGTTTTTGACAAAATGCCTGCAAGGAATATTGTCTCATGGAATGCAATGATTGTTGGTTATGCCATGCATGGGAATGGTGTGGAATCCCTTTCCATCTTTTCCAAAATGCAACAGACAGGCATAAAACCAGATGATATCACCTTCACTGGTCTTTTAGCTGCATGTAGCCACACAGGTCTGGTTGATGAAGGCTGGAAATACTTTCGTTGCATGACTCAAGATTATGGTGTTGTACCTAGATCAGAGCATTATGCTTGCATGGTTGATCTTCTTGGTCGTGCGGGGTGCTTGGACGAGGCACGCAACTTCATCAACAAAATGCCCTTAATACCTAATGCTTTTGTGTGGGGGGCATTGCTTGGAGCTTGTAGAATCCATTGTAATATGGAGCTAGCAGGGTTTGTTGCAGAACGACTCTTGGAAGTAGAACCACGCAATGCAGGAAATTTTGTGCTTCTGTCGAACATTTATGCTGCATCTGGCAGGTGGGATGAGGCAGCAAAGGTGAGAAAAATGATTAGAGACAAGGGATTAAAAAAGAATCCAGGGTGCAGCTGGATTGAGGTCATGGATAGGGTGCATGTTTTTCATGTTGGAGATAAATCACATCCACAAACAAAAATTATCTATGCAACATTGGAGAATTTGGCTGAACAGATGAAGTTGGCTGGATATGTCCCTGACATAAACTTTGCATTGCATGATGTGGATGTGGAAGATAAAGAAAGCATTCTCTTTCCACAGTGAGAAGTTGGCCATTACTTTTGGACTTATCAATACTTGCTCTCACACACCTATCCACTTCATAAAGAGCCTTTCTGTTTGTAGTGAACGTCACACAGCCGTTATGTTCATTTCCGAAATTTTTGAACTTAAAACTATTGCAAAGGATGCAAACTGTTTCCATCATTTCAAGAATGGATTGGGTTGGTATGGGAATTTTCGGTGATAGCAAGTTTGAATCAGAAATTGATTCATGATGTGTAGAATTGTTTTGGAAGTCGAGGCTCTTTTGTGTCATACTTGCATAACGTGAGCAGCATTGTGAATGTTGTGTGTATCTAGGCTTGATATGATATCATATGGTTTCCATCAGGTGCAGATCTAAATAGAGGGTTCTCGTCTATATCTATCATATAAATATAGAGAGAAGAACGAAGGGACACAGAGGTAGGGGGAAGAGAGAGCAGGAGAAGGGAGACCTCAAGTGCTAGCCAAGTGATTGCATATCATGAAAATGTTTCAAGGCCTCATCACCATATCCATTTTGAGCAAAAAATGAGATCAGCCCATTCCATGTAATTAAATTAGGCCATACACCTGCTTCTTGCATTTGGTCAAATAGTTTCATGGCTTCTTACAGGTTACCTTTGTGGCCATAACGTACAATTATTGCAGTCCATGTCACCACATCTTTTTGAGGCATTTTGTCAAACACAGAATGCGCGTACTCAATACAACCACATTTAGAGTATATGTCTATGAGGGTATTTCTAATGAATATGTTGAATTGAGGTACCCTTCTAATAATGTAGCCATGGATTTCCTTGCCATCTTGAAGGGCTGATAAATGGGCACATGCTGCAATGACACTAGCAATAGTGACAGAGTCGGTTTCCACACCTGCGAGAAGCATTTGACGAAAACAATTTAAGGCCTCCTCGGGGGCTCCTCTCTGGGTGTGACCTGCAATCATGGTATTCCATGTAACTATGTTTGCTTTAATGCCTGCCCTCTGCATTCGTCTAAAAAGTTCTGGTATCTCATTACCCTGTGCTCTTTGAGCACATGCTGCAATAATGGTATTCCATGATATCACATTAGGCTCTGAACATGCAGTTTGCATCCTTAGAAATAATTTGAGCACCTCATCACCATTCCCAAGCTGAGCATAACCAGCAAGCAAGGCATTCCACGAAACCACATCTTTTTGAGACATTTTCTCAAACACTTTGTGTGTATCAGCTAAACAATGGCACTTCGAGTACATATCTATAAGGGCATTGCCAACAAAGACATCCGAATCAAATCCACACGAAATAATACAACAATGTATCACCTTGCCCAGTTGCAAATATGATAAAGTAGCGCATGCTTTTAGCACACAAGGAAACGTGAAATTGTTGCGGTGGATGCCAGCTCTTTGCATTTCCAAATGCAGATTAACACCATCCTCCTCCTGACCATGCTTCAAGTACCCGCTAATCATAGTAGTCCAATGCAGTGTGTTTCGTTTAGGCATTTTGTTGAATACTTGGCGCGCATTCTCCATTCTGCCACATTTTGCGTGAGAAAGCATTAATTTGGTAGTGAGATATTCATTCTGGTTAAATTGCATCTCCTTGTCAGCGCTGAACGTATCTTGCCCGCACGTTTCAGCGTAGACTGTCAACATGGCAGTTAACCCCGTATCGCCCAGCTAACGGGGTTTGTTGTCTGTCCCACGCCATTTTCCGTTAACCCTCCAACGCCGGCACTGTTTCCGGTATATGACAAACCCCCACCTCAGCACGTACATTTAATTATGTTTTTCAAAATCTTCCTGCCCGGCAACGCCTTCCAAACTCCCTGCTCCATGCCATACCCCGCAATGAAACTCCATGCATTCTGATATTTTCCATAGCATGTATGCTACAGCCCAAGTTGTTTGCAGGTATTGTGTCATTCACATCACCACAGAACACACAGATTGTTTGTGTCACTGACATCCACTACTCATAATAACCTTATTTCCATGTATGCCAAGTGTGAAAGTTTGGTAGATGCCCGTGCAGTGTTTGAGCAAATGAAAATGAGAAAGCAACTCACGGAATACGATTATTGCTGCGTACAGAAGATATGGGTGTCCTCACAAGGCAGTCCCATTGTTTCACCGTGTGCAACAAACAATTCTCCAACTCGGTCAGTTTACATTTGCCAGAGTACTGCTAGCCTGTGCAAAATGGGAGCTTTGGAACAGGGAATGGACATCCATCAAAGCATAAAAGGTTAGAAAATTATCTCAGATGCTGTAGTTGGAACTGCCCTGGTAATGTATGCAAAATGTGGTAGCATGGACAATGCACGTGAAGTGTTTGATGGAATACCTTAAAGAGATGTGTTCTCCTGGACTGCAATGACTGCAGGATATGTAGAAAATGAATTTGTTGGAAAGGAACATGAACTGTTTGATATAATTCCTCAAAGATATGTGGTCTCATGGAATACCATGATTGCAGGATATGCACAAAATGGATTTGTTGAAATGGCTTTAGAAACTATCAAGCAAATGCAATTGGCAGGTGTAAAGCCAGATTCCACAACTTGATTAATTTTTTTTTATGAGTATAGTACCCTGTTCCAAAACTCCCATTTTGGCACAAGCTGAGAGGTTGCTGGCAAAAGGCGCAGAGTTTAACTTTCAACTTGCCAAATGCATTTATGTATGATTCTCATCTACAACGCTTTATCATTAATATTATGGTTTGCATACTCTACAATTATAGCATTTCTAAACACCATATTCTTTTGAGGCAGTTGGCCGGAATATTTGTCTGGTTTGTGTAACTCGTGTCTATCAGTGTAATGCATGTGTCTGGTAAAATTCTGGTTCCAATTATTTTTTGAAGGATCTCCATACCCTGTTCCAGAGCTTGTGTGAATGGAATTTCTTACATTATGTTATTTTTCAATATGTAGCAATCTTCTATAACTATATATTTATATGTGATCATTTTCATATTTAATCTATTCTGTTTATGTTTCACTTGGACTCGATTGCACATTTTAAATTTGTTTACATGGTTTCCACACATGTAAGGTTTTCCTTACATTCACTGTGCTAACTAATGTGCAATTGCTGCATTTTACCTTTCATATTTGGAGACGACTTAATCGAATACACCATCATGATTCGATCTCTCCCCACCTTTTCCGGATTCTAGGTTGTTCCACTCTCTTTATGATGCAGCTTGTGATTACTCTAGTGGGTTTGTTATGTTGACCTTTGCAGAATTTTCAACTCTAATTATATTTGCAGTATGTGGATTACATCCAAGTTAAAAATTCAGCTTGGTAACTAGACAATGAATGGTTTTGTGATGATTTATAATTTATATAGTTTCAAAAATAGAATGCTTCCTAGTGATTTATGAAGTGTGTGGTTGGCACTTTGCGTAATAAACCTAAGGATTATTATAGTAAGACTTCAAATAATAGGAGGACAATCAAAAGGATTATGTTTTGGACACACAAGGCCTCAAAATATGCAATTCATGGTCAAAGAATAAACATTTAGTTGATAATGTCCAAAGCCACGAAGACATTAGTACTGAGTTGCTTAGTATCATTCTTGGTATAGGTGGTCATAAAGGAAGCCTTTTTCTCAATTGCAAAACTAAACAACATTGAAGAAGACAATTTCTCGTATAGAATGAAGGTAAAGATGGACTTCTAAAACCATTGAAGTAGACACTAGAGAGGAGGTTCTCATGTACTTTAAATTCGAAGTTAATCATATAATGCCCCTAGCAATTATGGAACTCTGCACCAATTTACCACTTTCCAGCTGAACCAATAATGTCCCAGATTCTCATGAATCTTATTAGTAATTTGACTGCAACATGAATAAATGTCAAGTGAAAAGAAAATTTCAATTGATTTCCAATTAGCATGGAGGTGGAAGCAGCTGCAAACTACCATGTGGGCCATAACAAGGAGTAAATTAACCTTAATCTTATTTAATCTATCCTAAACATAAAATTGTGGTACATAGATGCAATGACTGGAATTCATAGCAAAGAGTCCCAACTTAACAATCCTTCAATTCTTTATTTGTTTGCATATATCAAGATCCAATTACCTCGCACCTTATGTTGAACATCATCTCTGCAATGGCTTCACAATTGCATTTTGTTATTTTGCATCTCTTAGTTTTGTAAGCTCACTATGCATCTAAAGTATGTTTCATGTTTATGTGCTAACCTTGCAAGCAAATTAACCATGCATAATTTGGTGATTATATCTTCAATTGGAAAAGGAATGTGTTCTTGTTTTTCATGTTAGCAAATTGATTATTGTAAATCATTTCTTGGTGTTTTTGGTTTTTATTGGCTCTATGTAATTTGTTGACATGGTACTTTAAGTAAGTTAAAGGTATTCATTAAATTTTCAAGCATGGTGGTTAATGGGTAATTATAACCCATGAGGTATTTAAATAGGCCCCGCTAGAATATTCTTACAAATTTTCCTACAACAAACTCTCTCACATGTATTCTCATGTAAAAATTTGTGTAAAGTTTATGATTTTTTTCTTCCAATTTGAATTGTTTTTTTCTATGTTTTCATAATTTGTAGGCAAAAGTATAAAATCAAGGTAAAAGGAAGTAAAATTAAGGGTTAATTTGGAGGCAATTTTATAAGGTGGACCTATGTACACACCATGGCCCCTTTTTCTAACACCTCTCTCTCTCTCTCTCTCTCTCTCTCTCTCTATATATATATATATATATATATATTATATAAGGTTAATTAAATCTTATATAACGGCCTAAGTAGTAAAAATTACTATGTTTATAAACCTAAGTGTGTATTCAAATTTATATATGGTTAAAAATAATATTCACTTATATATGCTAAGTTGTATGTTCCTAACCTATGTCTAGTTCATGAGACCCCTTTAATTCTATAGGGTTTCCTTATATTAAAAACTATACTCCAAACCTATGTATAAAACTATAGTTTCATGTGTATATATGTCAATATACCCATTTAGTGTCGGGCCACTTTTCATATCTTATATTATGCTAAAGGATATCTACATTTGATCCAAAACCTAGGGGTGTCAAATTTAAAGAACAAAATAACAATTGTGCTAGATGTAAATAGAAGAACTATCTCTGTAAAGAGATGTAAATTGCTCAAAAAGACTCAAAATATATTAGCTATGTCTCCAAGGAGATGTCCCCCTCCCTTGCCGGTTACATATGCTTTTATACTAATTTTAGAAGTATGAAAAGACACCTACAAAAATGTGGAAGGTCACCGGTCTCAAGGGAGACGGGATGTTTCATCTTCTGAGAATTACATGTGCGATAATTTTGCAAAACATACTATTTTTAGACAGCACTACAAAAATTGCAATTTAGGCCCTTTAGACGTGGATTTCAGGAGTCAAACTTTACTCAACGAAGTTATGCACCTTTTCATCACGTTATACGCGTTCCAAGCTTTCTATTGCACTTTGAACGGAGTCAACTAGAGCTACGGTGCAGAAGTTATGGTTCTCGAAAGTTGTGCCACTATAATTGCTACCTGGGTTGTGGTCTGGATCATTCCTCCCTCCTTCAGAAGCAATGGTCCCCATTGCACCAAGAAGTCCCATCAAGTGTGGAAATCATTTCTTTACCTTGTACGTGGTGAGCCACTCACCTTGATGACTGAGATTCGCTTTCTTAATCACCGAATAGAGCTGAATAGGTTGTCATCTGGTGGTCTTTGTCAAAGTGTCCACAATCTGATCTTCTTCAACTGGGTAAAAGCTTTCTGGATTGAGCTCGGATATGTCCAATTGTTCTGCTATGACTGAAGAATCCAGAAGAGGCGGGTGATTGGGTGGAAGATTCAACTCGAAAGCATTTTCTCCTACTTGCTTGGTGAGAGTGTAAGGACCATACCAGAGAGGTCGAATCTTCTTGTGTGGACTTGCAAGCCTTTCCTTCTGAAGTCGCAGCTAGACCTTATCCCCAACCTAGAAATGATGTGGAACCATATGTTGATCACCATGCTATTTATCCTTTTTATTCATCTTCTGTAAAATGTCATGGACCTAGTGTTGAGTGTGTTGGATCTGTTCAACAAACCTTGTCACTTTTTCTGCTTCAATTTTTCCATGAGGCGTGTATTCCATTGCATGCACTAACATGCATACATCAATGGGTGCCATAGGCTGGAATCCGTAACAAACTTGAAATGGACTGTGTTTAGTGGAGTTGTGCAGGTCCCAATTGTATCCATGTTGTATGTAGGGCAAGGCCTCATCCCATGTACAAGGGTGGTTGGAGTGGTACATACGAAGCATGTGAACAATTACGCGGTTCACTACCTCTGTTTGTTCATCAGTCTGTGGGTGGAAGGATGTGGACTTCATCGACTTCGTGTCCATCAGACCCCATAATGTGGACCAGAAGATGCTCAAGAACCTGTTATCCCTATCAGAGACAATAGACTTGGGGAGCCCAAAGTTGATCCATACATGACTGAAATAGAGTTTAGTAGTATCTTCAGCAAAAATATTTTTCTTACAAGCAATCATTATAGCCATTTTGGAAAATCAATCAACTACAAAAACTCCATCATTCCCATGTTTTGAAGTTGGCAAACCTGAGAGGAAGTCCATCGAGATAGATGCCCAAGGCTTGGTTGGTTTCGGCAATGGTGTGTACAATCCATGTTTCTTGTTAGTTGGCTTGGCAATTGCACAAGGGATGCAAGATTTAATGTACTTCACCACATCATTCCTTAGGTTAGGCCAGTAGAAATGCTTTTGAAGTACTGTCAGTGTTTTGTCTACGCCAAAGTGCCCTGCGGTCCTGCTGAAGTGTGTTTCCTAGATCATCTTTTGTTGTTCACTAGCTCGAACACAAATGTGTCCCATGTGGTAGAGGAGGTTGTCATGTAGATAGAAATCGGGGACATGCTTTCTTCCTCAGAGGGCTTGATATGTGTCTGAAAAGTCAGGGTCCTCATACAAACTACACCAACTGGAAGTCTCATGTCCACGGAGACCAAAAATAGTTGTGAGGGCTGCAATTGGAGGGCGGCTCAAGCAATTTGTTGCTGAATTGACACTTCCCTTATGTTTTATTATCAGGTGAAATTGTTGCAGGTATGCGGCCCACTTTTGGTGTCTCTCATTCCTTAGCTTGCTTTGTGTCTGAAGGAACACCAAAGGCCTATGCTCTGTGTGGATGACTGTCTCCTTCCTTAGAATGTAGTGTTCCCACTGCTTGTAGGCATGGACGATGGCATAAAGCTCCTTGTCATATGTTGGGTATTTCCTTACTATGTCATTGAATGTTTCATTGTCATATGCAACAGGGTGGCCATGTTGCATGATAACAACTCCCAAGGCGTACTCAGATGCGTTTGTCATCAATTCGAAGCGTTGTCGCAAGTCAGGCAAGGAGAGAACAGGGGTCGAGCATAACCTTTCTTTCAAACCTTTGAATGCTCTCTGTTGTGCCTCCCCCCATCGGAATGTGGCCTTGTTTCCTCCTTTAGTCACCTAATTGAGTGCCCAAGAAATATGTGAAAAACCCAAGACAAACCTACGATAGAAATTGTCGAGACCCAGGAAGCTACGGAGTTCTGTAAGGGTCTTTGGGGTAGGCCATTTCTGAATAACCTGATTTTTTTCTGGGTCAACATGGAATCCTTCTTCATCCACCACGTACCCCAAGTACTGGACCTTTCTCATCCCAAATGTGCATTTGTCTAGATTTGCATACAACCTATGCTTCCTGAGGGTCTGAAGTATTTCTTGAACATGTTGTAGATGCTTCTCCCAGGTCTAGCTATAGATGAGTATATCATTTAAGTAGACAACCACGGAGGAATTGGTGTAGGGCTGCAAGACGTCATCCTCATCCTTATGAATGTTGCAGGTGCATTGGTTAGTCCGAAGGGCATGACCAACCATTCGAAGAGACCTTCACGGGACTTAAATGTAGTCTTCCAGACATCAGTGAGCTCGATGGGGATCTGGTGATAGCCAGACTTGAGATCAATTTTGCACCATGAAGTTGGTCCAGCTCAGCAAATCATCAATCCTTGGAAGAGGGTAGTGATTCTTCACAGTAATTTTGTTGAAGGCTCAATAGTCAATACAGAGTGTCCATGTTCCATACTTCTTTGGTGCCAAGACAATTGGACTTCCACAGGGTGAAGAGCTCGGCTTAATATGTCCCTTTTGAATCAATTCTTGGAGTTGCTTCTTGATCTCCTCATTTTCAAGGATTGACATGCGATACACAGGGTTGTTGGGTAAAGGAGATCCCGGGACCAAATCAATAACATGTTTTACCTGGCACTGAAGTGCCACTCCTTTGGGTGACTAAAATAGCTCATCATACTCGGCTATGATTTGGTCCATCTGCTTTTGTTGTTCTACTGAATGCGTGTTCAAGGTGGCCACAACATCTTTCTTTGTAGGTTTTGATCTGATCACCAGGATGACGAACTGCTTGGTTTTTTCCACCAACTTCTTACATTGTTTAGCACTAATGAGGGAGACAGACTTGGGGGGGTGACCTTGGGTATCCGATAACGTCGACTCCCAATGGTAATGGTGACCCTTCGAGGTCGTGAATCATAGATGCCATGTTTATCCCACATGAATGGCTGGCCTAGGAGCACATCACAAACATCTAATGGAGCAAGATCACACAGGACTTCATCGTGGAAGGGTTTGATTGCATACGGAAGGAGACATTGTTGTGTGACTTGGAGATCTCTTCCTAGGTTTAACCACCCGATACTAAATGGTTGGGGATGTGACTTTACAGGAAGGTTCAAGCTTTTCACAACATCAGCTGAAATTAAATTCTTTTGACTTCCAATATCAAGGATAAAATGCACAGGCTTACCTTTTACCCAACACTTGGAGTGGAAGGGTCTTTCCTTCTCATCCATCTTCTTGACTTGCGAGCTGGCGATAATAACATCCGGTTCAGCATCTACAATTTCATCCTCTTCATCTTTTACCTTGGTGTCTGTAACCGGTGGAGTAGAGGGTGTTGAAGATGATGACTCGGCGAGTAAGGACTTGATGGCTCGACATTCTTCCTTGGAGTGGCGATTTGTCTTGTGGAGGTCGCACCACTTCCCTGTCTTCTCCTTTTATGTCTTATTTCCTTATGATTCCTTTTGTTTCCAACCTTGGCCTCACGTCTGGCCTTCCTTATCATTTTCCCCCCTCGTAGGCTGGTTCTTGACAATCTTCCTTTTATGCTTTTGCTCAATCTTGACCGCAAACTTGTATGTCTCGCCGAGGGTATGAAATTGAAAGAAGTCCATGTCCTCTTGTATGTTCCATTGTAGGCCACTACGATATTTGAGGATCTTGTGTTGTTTTGTGTCTTGAATGTGCAATCTTGCAGACAGAGAATGAAATTTATCAGTATAATCTTAAACCGACTGGTCCTTACCTTGACGAAGTTGTTGCCATTGTATGTATAGATCATCACAAGCTCTAATAGTGTAGTATTATTCCTTTATGACATCCATAAAATCATCCCATGTGGGCTCCACTGTGATGCCCAACTCATCCTTTTCGAGCCCATTCTTGTACACAACCCACCAATTTTTGACAGCAAGTGACAATTTCAATAGAGCAAATGTTATATTTTCTTTATCAATGAAGTGATTGACAGAAAAATAGTAGGTCAATTGGTCCAACCAGGTTTCTACTACATCAAAATTTATTTTACCCTAAAAATAGGAATATCTAAATTTAATTGCACCTTGAATGGTGTCGAGGCACTGAAGGGCTGATTCACAAATGAGGAGGCATGATTTCCCATTTGTAGTTGTTGAAGAATCTATGTGAATTTGTGTAGGATCTGCTCCTTCTACTCCATGAGAAATTCATTCACCAAATTCTTGAGAGGATCATTTGTCCCCGTGTTCTCCACCAATGGAGCTCTCTTGCAGTGAACAGGAAAGTATTATGAAGGATCTTGTGTGGACCACCCGAGCTTCTTGTATCCCAACAACATTTTAGAGATCATACACTCTTAAGACAACTTTGATATGATACCACTAATCCAAAACCTAGGGGTTTTAGATTTAAAGAACAAACTAACAATTTTGCTAGATGTAAATAGACAAACTATCTCTGAAAATAGACGTAAATTGCTCAAAAAGACTCATAATATATTTGTTATCTCTACAAGGAGATGCCCCCCTTCCCTTGCGGGTTACATATGCTTTTATACTAATTTTAGAAATACAAAAAAGATACCTGGAGGAATGTGGAAGGTCACTGGTCTTGAGGGAGACGAGGTGTTTCATCTTCCGAGAATTAGATGTGCGATAATTTCACGAAACATACTATTTTTATAATTTACTATTTTCAGACAACACTACAAAAATTACAATTTGGGCCCTTTAGACCTAGATTTCAAGGGTTAAACTTCCCCTAACAAATTTTCTCACCTTTTCATCATGTTGTACACATTCCAAGATTTTTGTTGCACTTTGAATGAAGTCAATTGGAGCTACAATGCAGAAGTTATGGTTCCCAAAAGTTGCACCACTATAAGTGTTGCCTGAGTTATGGTCTGGATCAACATCCTATTCTATTCAACCCTTCTAAGAGACCACAACATATATTATAAACTATAGTTCCCACCACCATTTATTCTTTTAAAAGAAGTGTATTATCTATGTGTCAAGTGTTAAACCAATGACCAAGCAAAACGCCCTCATGCACGAGTCAATGTCAGAAAAACTAACCAATAAATGCTGCCATGTGGATCCTTGTCTCCTCCCTAGCCGATAGCGCCCCACGTGGCCTAACCATCCCCCGACCGACCTCCCTCCACTTGACCTCGGGAAATGTTTTATTTTATTTGTTATGGGACTTTTATCCCACATTCATAGTGTTGCAGGTTGCAATAGTATTTAAAAGACGACGGGTGAATATATCTCAATGTGACTTCGGTCATGCTTTGCCTCATTTTGCTAAGCCCGGTGGGCTCGTCATGTAGCTCGACATTGGAACTTGTTTTGTTGATCTGACCAACACACATCGGGATTGGTGCTAATTGTTGTATGGAACTCGATGGTTGGTTGGAATATACATGGCGAGTTGAATTCATAACAAGTTCAAGTGGCTCGTAGGTGACTTGTCGAGTTGGTATATCAACTTGGTCGAGCTAATGGTGGTCTCAATGTACATAAAGGAGCTATGCTCCCCAATTTTGTATATATATGCATTTATTTTAGTTTATTTTCATTTATTAATCAAATTATCAATTTAATTTATTTTTTTAATATAATAGTGAGAAATTTGGTCAATAGTTTCTTTTAAATTAGATAAGGAAATCCCTTTTAATGTTAAGTAATAATACTTTGTTTTACGAAACGACGACTAAGTCAATGTTTTTCATTTAAAACTAAAAAAAAATTCACTCGCATTTCAAAAAATTAACATTATTATCAAACTAACATAGTGTATATCTAGAATACTGGTTTAATAAGTCTATTTTTCTAAGTGAATCCATCGAAATATGACTGGTGTGATTTGAACAACGATAAGGGGATTCTTAAACTGATATTACTAAAAATCTCGTTGTTCTCATTTCTCGAAATTGTTTACATGAAAATGGGATCTAATCATTTTACTATTGATAAATTGCAGATGTTGAATGGAACTAATTACAACACGTGGAAGATAAGGTTGAAGGCAAAATTCATGGCTCACAAGCTCTAGACGATTGTGAATGGTACGAAAAAGGATCCGAATGGAAAACAAGTGACAACAACAATGTTATTACATATCAACAGAAGATGCAGGAGGTAATGTCCATCATATTATGGAGCGTGCAGGATGACTTCCTTCTTCACACCTAAAAGCAGGAAAGTTTGAGTGAATCTTGGATGCAACTAGAATCAATACATGAAGATACACAATTATAAAAAATTATAAAATTGATTCTAGAATTGATGACAACTCCCATGAAGGAAGGTGAAAAAGTAATTAATTTTATGGAAAAAATTAAAATATTAAGTCTTAGTTGGATGGATGCAATTGAAATTTAATTCATGATAAATCACTGTACTTTATTACTCAATTGAATATACATAAATTTTTTTAGGAATTTCATTTTAATATTGAATTCTAAATATCAAACTAAGCAGGAGATCCCTGATTTGTAAACTCTAAGTGCTCTTTTGATCCAGGAAGAGCAGGTTATGAATAATTTCAATTCAAAAGAGAATGACACTCAAGGAAGATCAGGTTATGACTAATTTGGATTCAAAAGAGAATGCCACTTAGGAACTTATCGCTCAGAAATCTAAAAAATCCTTCTAGATTTAACAAGAATAAAAAACCAAACTTTAAACCACCTAGTAAAGATAAGAAACCTGGAAACTTAAGAGTAAGTTTTGATGGCAAATGTTATAACTGTGGTGAATTTGGTGATAGGAAAGAAGACTGTAGAGTCAAAAACAAAACAAATTTCAAAAATAAAAATGGAATAAACCAGATCAAAATCAAGATGAAAATGAAGAGAATAATCATAGATCTAATGTAAACTACATCTATCACTTCTAAATGACAAGTAAATCTTTTATTTGTATGTACGGTATCAAATTGAACTGAATTTCTTTTTCATTTATAGTTAACTCAGGATAACTATAGTGTAATTTCTGATGGTTTATTAAGAATGAACTGAATGTAACTATAGTGTTGAAAGCATACAAAAAATGGCTTATATGTTTTTAAATGTTTTCCTTCCGTTTCTTAGTAGTTTATTAAAAAATAGAACTGTTAAATTTTGGCATGAAAAACTGAGATCATTTTTTTAGGATCATGTATGACATGTCTTGGCTTAAATTTTCCACCTATGAAATGTGTAAAGGGTGTTGACATGAGAAGCTATCACAAAAAACCCTTCCCCAGTCATTTTTTGAAGCAAACTCCACATCAATCTATTGAATGCATCCATAGTTAGAGGATCTCTTTTGATTCAGTATATGTTGTGATTATTCTTACATGATTTGGTTATCTTTTCAAGATATGTTATCGATCAGTGTTATCACATTTATTAAAGGCTTAAAATAGATAATGAAGATATATATATGTTGTTGATAAAAAAATTCTAAATTCTAATTTAGTATGTGATTACTAAAAATATTATTATATGCATATTGATGTCACACCTTTGTGTTTGTATTGGAGACATCCAATACTGATTGCATCTAATATGTATTTTACAATATTAATATGTTGAAATTACTCAACATATTGGTAATATAACATAGTTGTTTACTAAGCATATTGTTAATTAAGTTGTTATAAAACTTGTGTTTAACCTATTAATGTAAGTTTTATAAATGGTTAAAAGTGAAATCAGTAAAGTTTTATATGCTTATTATGATGTCTATATGGATATAGTGACTCTACCCATGTTGATTTTGAGTTAGATATAAAATATATTGGATATGTGCTCAAGTTTTTTAGTACAAGTACAATTACTTGGAACAGTAAAAAAGTAGATAACAATCTTCATTTCTTCTATTGAGGCAGGGTATAGAAGCGCAATGGAAGCAGTGAAAAAAATTCATGTGGCTAAAGCAAATGTTAGAAGAGATAGACATGAAAGAGAAAGGAAGTACTCCTCTTCTATGTATATCTAGATTTGCATTGCTCTAGCTAAAAATCCAGTTCAACATCAAAGGACAAAGCATATAGAGATTCATATGCACTTTATCCGAGAGAAGTTTCTTTGCGGTGATATACATCTCCAATTTTGCCTGACTGAAGATCAAGTTGTAGATATGTTTACGAAGCCATTGTGTGCTGTAAAATTCTGCAAGTTTTGTGCAATGCTTGGCCTTTCAGAGTTTCCATTGAGGGGGAGTGTGCATGGAAATGTCAGAGGTCCTAATGGCTGGTCGGTTGATATCTCCTTCTCCTTTATACTTTTGCTCCAATTGTAAAGCATTGTAAAATTATCCTTATGATCTTTGTAAACTTGTCACTCTAAGTTTACAGTGTACAATACAGTATGTTGCATCTATTTGTAAAGGAGGTCCTTGTGTTATAAAATGCTCCTCGAGATGACGGTTGAGATATTTTCCATGAGAAAATATGAGATGTAGTCTCACAAATCATGTTTAGCCTTAATCATTCACTACTAATTTATGGATTCCAAATCCTTTTGTACCAAAAGGTAAGTTGAGTATGATAAAGGTGTATAAATCCTTCAAATGTGATATGCTAGCCTAAATGTTCACTATGGTTTATGGATTTGTAAATCTCATTGTATAAACAGATAATGTTGGCATATGGTTCCCCACTTAATATTAAGGGGGAGTGTTAGAACCTAATATTAAGTGTCTATAAACATTAGTTTATAATTAAATAATTTAGAATAGTTATATTCTTAATTATTTAATATAAATTTAGTTGTTTATGTATAATTGGTTATTAATTAATCAATTTATATTAAATCGGGTGCTATTAATTACACTCCGTCATTTGATATGGTTTGTGACCCGTGGGGTTAAATAAATATGACTATAGGTCATATTGGTTATTCTCCTTGGGTGGATTGGGGGAGAAGTGAGAAGGATATTTACAGGACTGTAATTATTTCTTGGTTAATAAAAATATCTTTATTATGTGGTTTTTACCCCTTGGGGGTTTTCCACGTTAAATATTACCTTTGTGTAATTTCTTTTAGTACATTTTAATTCATGTTTAAATGTGTTATAACGTTTGGTTGATAAATATTGAATATACTAGTTTATACCCTCAGTCCTCACATTATTGCCTTAAGATGGGCGAAGGCAGGTAATGTTAGCTAGCTTTCTGTCATTGAACAAAAAGGTCAGGTGAGTGCCAATTAGTATGTGGGTGAATTTTTTACATTGCTTTTATTTTAATCTCTCTCAAAACCTCAACGAATGTACATTTAGCTGAGAAATAATGGTTGTAGTTTGCTGATATATTTATAAAACACACTCTCTCTCACACATATTATTAATTCATTTTACTGGTTGAATTCCAACATTGTTTTGATATCTATAAACCATAAATGGCCTAAATAATTGTGTTTTACATGGATGGAAGATTCAAATTAAAAAATCAATAAAACTAGAAATGTTCATAGTCAAATTAGGAGTGGAATATGGAGCAACAATTTTTGCACTTTCTTGAGACCGATTAACAAGTCGATGATACCAAAAAATTAAGGAAAATAATATGAATGATCTTGCTGATAAGATAAAAGACAATGACATGTATGAGAGTGCCAAATTATTAGATTTTGGTAAGGATAGAAATATCCGTTCCGAAGAAAAGGATGGGGAAAAATGGAAATTGTTTATTTCTATCATCCCCTCCAATGCCTCTACTACTATTGACATAAGAATCTTCCTTGTAAAATCATCCTATATACACCACATCTCCACCTTTAACGTTTTCACTGCCTCTTCCTTTACATCCATCCACTCATCTTCTACTCTAGAATCTACCAATTCAATTAATCTTCCTTCTTTGGCCTTACTTTTTCATATTGAAAACAACCCATGCCTTGAAAGTTCTTAGTTTCTCTTTCCACTCACGATTTCAACCACCATTACACGAAAGATGAAAATTTCCACCTTCTCTGTAATATACATGTTCAATAATTTAGGTTCCATATACCTCGGAGTTCCTCTCATCATGGTTATCACTTCACTTTTTTCTCTATTAATCATCTTTGTAAGCCCAAAATATGAGACCTTGACATTGAAATTTTGATCTAGAAGAATCTTATGTGGTTTCATGTAAGTAAGTCAATCCTCGTGCAATATGAAGAACTCATTTGGATCGGTGGATTCCCATATAATGTTTGAGGAAATGAAAATCGAGAAAGCTTCTCATGGAATATGACTATTGCAGCGTACAAAATATATGGGTGTCCTCATGAGGCAATCCTGTTATTTTAACATGTGCAACAAATAGGTTTCCAACTCGATCAATTTACATTTGTTAGAGTAATGCTATCTTGTGTAAAATGGGAGGTTTTGAACAAGGTGTTGACATCCATCAAAGCATAAAAGGATAGAGAAATTATGTGGGATGTTATAGTTGCAACTTCCCTAGTAGACATGTATGAAAAATGAGGGAGCATGGACAACCCACATGAAGTGTTTTACGGAATACCTTAAAGAAATGTGTTCTCCTGGAATTGCAATGACTATATGATATGTAGAAAATGATTTTTTTTGTTAAGGAAAATGAACTGTTTGTTATTATTTCTCAAATAAATGTGGTCTCATGGAATGCCATGATTGCAGGATATGCAAAAAATTGATTTGTTGAAAAGGATTTAGAAACTATCAAGAAAGTGTAATTGGTAGCTGTAAATCAAGATTCCACAACTTATGTCAACATCCTCTCATCCTGTTCCAAAATGGGAGGTTTGAAACATGGCATGGACATCCATAGAAGTATAAATGATAAAGGAATTTTATCAAATATTGTACTTGTAACTTCCATGGTAGACATGTATGAAAAATGTGGAAACAGATAGAAGGCACTTCAATTGTTTGACAGAATGTTTGAAAGAAATTTTTTCTCAAGGAAAATAATGAGTGTAGGCTATGCAAAAAATAGATTTGTTAAAAAGGCTTTAGAAACTTTGAAGAAAATGTAATTGGCAGGTGTAAAGTCATATTCCAAAACCTTTTCTTGTGTTCTATGTGCGTGATTTTGAGCAAGTGACTCTAAGGGAAAATGAATAACCCTTATTCCATGCAGCCATGAGTTCCCCTTATTGTATTACACCTAAAAATGATCATTATGTGTGCATGGTTGGCCTTCTTACCTACCCTGACTATCTTGAGGGCACCCTAAACTTTATCATCAAGGTGGTAGTTAATCCCATGGAGTTGTTTTATTGGTGCCTATATATCACATATGAATATAAGAGTATTTACAGCAACACTAATTTTTTATTTGGATCCTAAAAATGTTGTGACTTATGTTCTTATCTCAAACATCTATGCAGAAGTGGACATGTGAGGTTCAAATGGTAAGGAGATTAATGAAAAATAGAGGATTTAAAAAGATCCCTGGATGTAGTAAATTTGAAGGCCAAAAAATGGTACATGCTTTTTGTGTAGGAAACAAATCGCATCCATAGACATAGAAATATACACAAAGTTGGAGAAATTGGCTTGGGACATGAAGGAAAAAGGGTATTTTTTAGATTCAATACATTTACTAAATGATGTGGAAGAGGAGGAAAAATATTTATTCCTCTACCACCATAATGAAAAGTTAGTGATTTCATTTGGTTTTTTGAACATTCCCTTTGTAACAAGTATTAGTTTTGTTAAGAACATTTGGGTATGTGTTTATTGCCACACTGCAACGCAATTTATCTCCAAGATTGTTGCAAGAGAAATTGTAGTGAGAGATGCAAACTATTTCTGTCTTTTTAAAGAAGCATAATGTTCTTATAAAGATTATTGGTGATGTTAAATAAAGAAATATGAAAAATAGGGTTGCACTATATGATGTGTGATATGTCAGACCTATAGTAATAATGATGGGATACAATTTTATTTTTAGTTTTTAGAAAGGTTTTTTGTTTTTGTTTATATTTTGCAATCTAGACCCTGTTGTTGGCTTCATAAAATTAGATGTATAGAAAGTAATGCAGATCGTTGCTTATATACATTGTTGGGGTATCTCTCATTGAATTTTCTTATGATAACATGTATGTTTCATTGAATTGCTTTCATGAGATCCATGTATGTATGAAATGAAAATTTGGAGGAGAAGGTGGAGATAGGGTAAAAAAAAGGTGAGGAACACTTCAAGTAAATGGAAAGATTCTTGACCAGTATGAAGAGGTATAATAGGGATCACAATTACCCTTTCCATTTTGTATAGTTCTTTTGTTTGGATTAATTGCATTATGTTTTTCCTATGCCAAGGTAATTATTTAAAATTAAATACACATTCTAGATTCAGTATGTGGGTAAGTGTAGCAAGTTGGTGGACCAAAAAGGGGTCATAAGTGGACGTCATATTGAAAAAAATAGTGAAATCTCAACTTGTAGGGATTATTAGCAATACACGCACTCAAAATTAGAAAAATTTATATAAATATGAATCGTAGCATCTGAAATATGGTTTCTAAACTACTAATTTTTTTTAAAAATGAACAAGTTTAACTATATAAAACACTCAAAATTATATGACTTGGTTTTTTTTTAAAACCTATAAGATTGTAGTCCATTTTTCCATGATTTGGATGACCAAATCTTGTTTTTTTTTTTCCTTTGGTGAAAAGTTAAATGTCGTTGTCTACCTTGGGATGGATTTTATTTTGTATTTTTTTCGAGAATTTTTTTTTTTAATGATTTTTCTGTGAAAGTGGTTTGAATTTTTTTAGAAAATGGAGTACTTTCCGTTTGTTCGCCATCACTATATCAAAAAATATCAAAATCAATTTTTTTAACGTGTATAGAATTTTTCCATGCTTGGGATGGTATAGGTTTTATCACATTTTGATAAGCGAAAAAAAAAATTGTAGTCTTAAACGTAGACATAAACATTCGCGGGAAAAATTTTCTTAAAGACCTACTATTAGTAAAAAATTATAAATGATATTTATCTTATTCTATTCACTTTAAAATCATTATTTTTACGAAGCTAGTAGTCTCCCCTATGCGATGGTATCATTTTTGTGAGATGTTTTCAAATTTTTAGCATGGTTCAAGTCCGTGGAAGAGCAAATTTTAAATTTTTTACCTTTTACACGCTATAATGACCTCCCATAGCTCTGGTTGGGGAAAAACAAAGATTTACCGAGCCTTGAGGTTCGGATTTGATGATACAGATAGAACCACAATCGCGCTTTATAAACCGCGATCGCAATGCTTAATATTAGAACCTTGATCGCTCTTTGTAAACTATGATCGCACATTATAAAGCATGATCACGATTATTAAATCATATTTACATGCATCCCAACATTTGAATTGCCATGTAATTTTTACTGTTCGGCCTTATTGTACGAATTACTATGAAATTTTGTCACTTTCTGCATGTTTTTCTTATCATCGGAAGCAAAACATCATGGGAGACAAGAAATGAAGTCATAAAAGGAAATCAATAAGTAAAAAAACACTAGACGAATTAGACAAAAAAATATTTCAAGATGTTGAACGAATGCAAAAAATTCGTGAATCAAGAAGAGGTTCATCTTCAACGCCTACTCTTGTAAGCAATGAGGAACCAGGTAATGTTTCTACTGTCAATGTTGAAGATGAATTAAATACTTGTGATGAAGATGTTTGTATTTTAAATGTTGAAGAAGAATTAAGTACTCGTGATATAGTTGATGTTGAAATTGAAGGAGACAATGAAAATGTGAATCATGAAATTCAGGTTGAAACTATAGACAAGCAAAATTTGACAAAAACACCTCCAAGGATTTTACATAAGAAACCTAATTATTTTATTGAAATTGATGAGAACATTTAACCAATGTTTGACAAACTTTCTGAATGGAAAATCATAAGAAAAGCCACTGAAATTTGGGATAATCATTTTGAAATTTTAAATGATTCCCAAATATGTCAGTTGTTGGTTAGTTTGATGAAATTGATTAAAATGAGACATACATTAAACACCTTAGGATTGACAACATCTAATATACGTGGTCAAACCTCTATAATTGTTGAAAACATTCATGATACATATCACACTACTGGTGTCAAGAGACACACAAGGGATAGTAATATTATTCGTCATGTACTTGCTACTAGTGATGTAAATGAATCAACAAAAAAACAACGTTTGATTACACAAATAAGTCGAATGTTAAAAGTCAATAGAAAAAATCTAATGAAAGAAATTGAAAGACGTAATATCCTTCAATCACTCAATAACACTGATTTTTGGGCATTTTCTGCTAAAGAACCACGTAAAGATAGAGATATATCTTATGTTATAAGAGAAGTTATTCAATTTTGGCATAATAACACTAGAGTTTCACATAATGTAAGAGATGTTGTAAAACGGAGAGTTGGTTCTACTAATTGAGAACCACATCCAAAGCATTTCCTAGATACGACTCAAACTCAATTTTTTCATAAGTTTGAATAGGAACATCTAGAAATTAAAATTAGTCAACATTTTTTTAAAATGTTGAAACCATTCTATGTGAAAATCAACCATGCTCGCACCACTTATTGTTGTAGGCAACATGTTGAATTTGCGATACATTATGCTAAATTTTTATGTATTCGTTCTGATTTTCATTCTGAAACTATGTTATCAAAATGCGGTGTTTAAGTTCCACCAATATCTTCTAGGGATTTCATTCCTACAATATTTTGTGAAAGAAAAGTTGGACATTTTTTTATAGTCATGATTGTTTATATGGAAGTTGTGGTATGTGCAACGGATTACCTAAATTAGAAAGTTGCATCCATGAGAAAATTGGAGGTGCAATAGGACATAATTTAGTTGAGTTTGATAAATATAAATAAGTAACATACCAGTTGAAAGATGGAAAGGATTCTAAATGGTGTGAGCTAGTTAGAGAACATATGCTTGCTTTTCAATTTATGAGAAAATTTAAGGATGAAATTGTTTATGAGTATGCTAGGCATACACACAAAGCTCGATGGTTGGATGAACAATTCAAAATATGCAATGGCACATTGCCTAATGGTACTATTTTTTAAGTGGTCAATTTTACAGAGAATTACACATTACAACCAAAAGTGGAGGTTCAATCGCAATATTATAACTTAGTACATGCTGCCATTTTTGTGCATATATAATTTATACATTCTCTTGACAGTACAGAGAATGATCGAATTTTTTTAAGAGAGTACCAATTTTATATCAGTGATGACAATACTCATTATACTGAATTTGTGCAAAGGTGTTTCTAGTTATTTTATGGAAACTTGTCTGATAAGGACATCCGCTTCAATCAACATTATATATGGTTAAATAATTTCACTTCTCAGTTTAAGAGTGCATGAATGTTTTATTGGATTAGCAGGATGCACATCAAGATGAGTGTGCAACATATTTAGAGTTTCAATGAGGCTAGACATGGAAAAGGAGAGCATGACTATGTAGGGGCATGTGTGAAAAAAGCTCTTGCAAGAGAAGAATGTAAGTACAAAGATGGTGTTAAATTGAAAGATGCAAAGAGCATAGTGGAATGGTGTATTGACAATATGGCCCAAGGTTCTCAAGGAAATTCCACAGTTCGCATATATTTTTAGTTGATAGAGGAACAAAAAATTGCTAACTATGAGGATTGTATGATACTCACAGGGTCCGGTGATATGCACTCATTTTGTAGTTTAGATGCTACTTTGTGGGCCACATGGACAAGAAAGTTGGTGTGTTTTTGTGCATCTTGTATCAAATTTTTCAATGCTGAGTGTGATTGACGAGAATGGGTATATGAATGGATTTGTAGGCCTCTAACTCCGCTTCCCAATTATCAACCTCCACAAGCATTACGACTTGTTTCTCCAAATGAAGTTGCAACATCAAAGGAATTTGATGAAATTTCATTTTGGTATGACAAGGTAAATGGTTATTTACAATTTTTGTATTGAGTTATGTCCATGAAAAAGGAACAAACTATTTCTTATGTCATTGCATCGAGGAAAGAAAGAAGTTGCATTCTCCTATTATATATGGCGAAGATATTGAGTACCCTAAAGGGTCAATGTTAGTTACTAGAACTTGGCTTCGATGGTATCCATTAAAAAATTCCTCGGTTTGGGTGTTTGAATACTTTGAGACACACAAGAAAATATTCTTATATTTGGATCTAGTTCTAGTAACAAATATTGAGTTGTATAGATATCGAGGAAGGCCTAATAACAAGATTCTTTGGAAGGTTTAACAGTCATATCATGACGTATCATGTCCGCTATTCAGAGTAGATCTGATCCTGATGGTTCATTGGAATGAATTTACATGCTCACTTCTGGTATATATATTTTCTTTGAAGTGTTTAAATTTTTCAACCAAATCATTCAAGTTCATATATTTTATTAAATTTGTGTACTTTTTATATATCTAGTATATGGTTTTGATTCAACTTAAATTTCTTTGACTAACACTTTTATGCAAAATAGTGGTGCCAAAAAAGCTTCCACTTTCACATCTGGATGGTGAACATTGGAATGAATTTACATGAGCTCATTTAGTATATATAATTTCTTTGAATTGTTTAAATTTTTCATTTCTATATTCAAGTTCATATATTTTATTAATTTTTTGTATTTTGTATATATCTGTATGGTTTTGATTCAACTTAAATTTCTTTGACTAACATTTTTATGCAGTTAGTGGTGCTAGAAAATATTCCACCTTCATGTGGTTGGCACGGTTAGTAGATGATCTTATATTCTCGAAGCTAAGATAAGCTTTCATTGTTTTACAAGAAAAGAGAAGCAACTAACAACACTTTATGTACCTGTGGAGGGGGTTCTTAGCTCCGGAGGAGGTAGCCTAGAAGCACCGAGAGTGTAGGGAACCAAAACGATGCCTCCCCAAGTGTTTACAAGGCCATCCAAATGTGTGTGCACATTTGGTTCAATGACACGACCCACCATTTACAAAATATAGTGTTTGACAGCCTTACACTGACTCAAACTGCACTATTTCGTGTGTTTACAAAGGGCAGAAAAAGCACCGATTGGAGATGGAAAAAACCAAGACAAAATATTGTAGATATTTCCTACTCCGAGGTGTAGGATCCAACAAGACATCTCTAGGTGCCACGGATTCCGAGTAATCACCTGTCGAAGTTGAACGGTTTTTTGGTCTTGGGGATCTTAAGGGACTACGCCCAAACGAAGTAGCCTGATAGCAAGGACATTGTTACGCACAAAAATGACACCTCATCTAGTGTTTACTTGGCCACCCTGACATGTTGGCATAGTCGGTTTGGTACCACGACCCACCGTTTGTAAAATATAGCATTTGATAGCCTTACTCTAGCTCAAACTACACTATTTCACGCATTTGCAAACAATAGGTCAATGAGAACACCAATTGGAGATGGAAAAAACTGAGATAAGCTATTGTATAATGTCCTTACATTGAGGTGTAAGATCTGACGAGACATCTCTAGGTTACACGGAGTTTGAGTAATCACCCATCGAAGTTGAATAATTTTTTGGTCTCAGGGCTCTTAAGGGAGTACACCCAAACGAAGTAGCTTGAAAGCAACGATGTTGTCATGCATCAAAAATATTCCTCCTTTAGCATTTTTCTCACCACCCTGATGTGTTGGCACAGTTAGTTTGGTGCCACGACCCACCGTTTGCAAAATATAGTGTTTGATAACATTACACTGGCTCAAACTATACTATTTCACGCGTTTGTAAGCAATAGGGTAGAGAGAGAAACGATTGGAGACAAAAAGAACCAAAATATTCTATTGTAGAGGGTCCCTACACTGAGATGTAGGATATAATGAGACATCTCTAAGTGTCATGAAGACAGAGTAATCACCCGTCGAAGTTGGACGTTTTTTTGGTCTGATGGCTCTTAAGGGACTACTCCCAAATGAAGTAGCTCGGAAGCAATGACGTTGTCACGCACTAAAATGATGCCTCCTATAGTGTTTACCTGGCCACCCAAATGATTTGGTACAGTCAATTCAATGTCATGACCCACTATTTGTAAAATATAACATTTGACAACCTTATATTGACTCAAACTGCACTATTTCGTGTGTTTACAAACAATAAGGCAACGACAGCACTAATTGGAGATGGAAATAACCGAGATAGGATATTATAGAGGGTCCCTACATCAAGGTTTAGGATCCAATGATACATCTTTAGGTGCCACGGAGTCTGAGTAATCACCCGTCGAAGTTGAACGGGTTTTTGGTCTCAGGGCTCTTAAGGGACTACGCTTAAACGAAGTAGCCCAGAAGCAAATACATTGTCGCGCACCAAAATGACACCTCTTCTAGCATTTACCTAGCCATTTATATGTGTTGGCACAATCGGTTCAGTGCCACGATGTCTCGAGGTATGACTTCTCAATACTCACCTTTGTTCATTTCCTAGGCTGCCTAGAAAAGGCAGTTTGTAAACAATTATGTCATGAAGGCTCAAGGAATGCCCATGACCCTGAATTCTTGGGTGGCGACTAGATATCTCCTTAACTCAAGTTTTGGATTAGATGGTTCTTGGTTGGATGGTTGAGTTCCAAGTTGTGATCGTCATAAGTTTCCGCTGAAAACGTGAATTGGGATTAATAGGAAAGGGGTTCTTGGCTCTGGATCGGGTGGTTTGACTCCAAAACCGAGCCTCCCTAGAGCCCACCATAGCACTTGAAGACATATACCCCCCATTTTTTCATGTTGATAGTGACATTTTTCTCCCACAACATCCTGGGGCATGACTTCTCCCTACTCAGCTTGCATCAATGAGATTGTAACAAGGTTACCACATTACCATGTAAATACTCTAATGATTGTTTGATCTCTTTTTAAAGCATGTTAATACATAATAGAGTGTTAAGAATATTTTTGCATATCTTGTGCCAACTAAAGTACAATGTTTCTGTACATTTTTTTAAATAAGTGAATTCAAATGAGAACCTTATTGTTACACACATCAATAACACTTAATTTGGACTAATACTTAACAAATAAATTGTAAGTACACTAAAAACATATAAAATGACTTGTAATAAATATCTCAAGACTATTTTTAATTGTGGACTTTTGTCCCACTTTGGAGTGTGTTAACCACATGCTTAAAATAAGAAAATTGATATAATTCCACACTTGAATCTCTTGAAAAAAATTGATCTTGCACCCAAGAACCTTCAAACCATTATATAACATAACATCATATATCATATATATATCATATGGATAATGGTCACATAATCAAGGTCATCAAATCAAATCAAACATATAACTAATATCGTTATGAAAACCAACATGGATATAATGTATCGAACTAAGTGTGCCACTGTCTCTGAAAATATAAGTTTATAATGTATCGAACTAAGTGTGTCATTCATATAGGACCACATGTGGTCACATAAGGCTATATACATGGACTATATGAAGAATCATGAACTAGTACCAGATGGCATATATATCTATACATCCAGGTCCTATGAATCTAATCATGAAACATCTTTCCTCTCTTCACCATGCTAGAAGAAGCATGTCCACAACCTATGGATGCAGTGGAGGGAGATGCCACTACGGATTTCATCCGTGTGGTCCTAGGCATTTCTAAGCAGACTTGCAACATAGCCTACACATTTATAAACAACAAGTTTTTAACACCCAAATTTTTAAAATACATTCAAAATTTAGAAACGTATAATTAATAATGCATGTGAAATCTTACCGCAATCTCATGATCTCTATCAATTTTTCGTCGATGCATTGCAGGGTCAACAGTAGACTCATGAGGGGTAGGCTACATACAAATAAATAGTTCAAATTAAATATTTCATGTACAAATTTTGATATTATAGATAAGTAATAAGAAAAAATTCCTCCAAAATTTAACAAATTTTAAAAATTGTACTTGAGTTAGTGGATCTGCAAATGCTATGGCGGCATCTACATTAGCCTCCACAGTCTGCATATAGGGAGGAGTCTCTCTGATAGTCATAAGCTATACAAAAATATGTATAGATCAATATTAATCTACATGACTACCACATAACAGACCTAAAGCATAATTGACACATAATAGGCCAATGTATTAATTTTCTAATAGAAACCAACCAAGGTTCTTAATATCTTCTTCCCAAGTCTATTTTCCTTTTACGATTGAGAGTACAATTTTTCTACAAAAAGTGTTAGAAGTGAATGTGTTCCCAAAACTAGTGCAATGCTCTTAATGCCTTTTTATTGCATATTATCATGTGAAGTAGAATTATATACTTCCCAATTAATATAACCTAGTATTTTTAAACCACTCGAGGCTTGCAAAACCTTCCATACAAGTTGATTTTTGAAGAGAGACAATTTCACAACTTTGACTAGGTTGTCTAGTAAAATGCCAAGAAATTTTACATACCAACAATGTCTAAGATTGACAATGTAATAGATAAGGTTAGAAGGCATAAATAATGTTTGAGCTCAAGGGAGGTCCACTAGTTGCTTACGAGCTTTATCATTGATTATCTTTCCCCAATCTATGAATTATGTCTCATTACTGATGGTGGAAATGACCTGATATTTAAGGCTCAAAACACCATATCACCTTATTTCCTTTTACTTAAATTACAAATGTGATGACATTAAAAATAACATCATTGAAATCATACTTTTGGAGTCTCTCATAGACTTAGGATCTACCCTATTTGTAAAATTTGAGCCATGAAAAATTAATTTCCTTTAGAGACTATTCTTGATGAATTTCCTGATAAGTTAACACACCATTAATGCTCAAGTCATTGTAAACCTCACAAACATGGATTTTGAAGTAAGTATCAATAGAGTCTTTTCTTAGTTGTGTTATTGGAGTATGTGAATCCTTTCTCACTTTCCAAGAATTTGGCTCATAATTATTTATGCATGAAAATAATAAGTCTACACATTTAGTGAGGTATGGAAGTCAATCACCTTATTGAGGCTATTTTTGGACAAGTATTTGAAATTTTTGAATGTGTCTAGTATATTCAACTTGTCTTGAAAGATATCAAGTTCAACATGTCTATTTTATAATTCTTTAATCTATAAGAATTTAGTTTATAATGTGGAACATGGCTCAAAGCCATGGTACTAAAACATCATTTTATTTCAATAATGGAAACGATTGAACTTGTATCACTAAGAAGTTGGGTACTTAAAATATATTGTTCAGGAAGCTAAATTGTTTTTGAGGGGATTGTCTATAAGTAGGAAAAGTAGTATAATTAAGTTCATGCATATTCTGAATGAACCACTTTTTCAATCTTTAGAGGAATTTTGTAGTACAAGTTAGTGTATTAATAGGCTTCAAAAATGACCTGTCTATAGGAGGGATAGGTGTGAAGTGAATTGACTCCAGGTATCCCATTTTGAACAACTCATTAGCATCATATTCTATGTCCTCTATGACCCATTAGAGAGGAAATTATGTTATTTGTTGTAATGTCATTCTATAGAAATATCGATGATAAACATTAATCGTGTTAACACAATTTTCTCAATAATCCTCCATTTTAGGTTAATGATAATGCTTATTGCCATATGATCTCGTGTAAGAGTAGGAATCTTGGTTTAATGATCATAGGGAAGCTTCAATGTTACTTGAATCTCCAAAATTCCTACAAGAGTAGATACACAACTGAACTTCCATAATTAGAAACAAAGTGTAAAGAGAAACTAACCTGTGTAAAAATCACGTGAGGCATGTTAGTAACCTCAGTGCCCATACCAGATGATGACCCGTCAGGCTCCTGCGTATAAAAGATAAACATTATTAATTTGTACATGTACATGTGAAACATTATACACAGACATAAAAAATGTGTATTTAATAATAAAAGTGCAATCAAATGAAATTTGAAATGTAATTAACTTGAAACTTACATCTATAACACGCCCAGTTGCAGTAGCTAGTATGTCGACACTGGATTTGTCCTTCACCGAAACTTGTTGTTTAAAATTAAAAAAATTAGTTTTTACATGTATGCACATGATGTAATCAAATACATATATAATATAACAAATGAATTAAATATATTGTATATATATATATATATATATTTATTTGACATTTACCTATGAAAGACCAAGATTATTTGCACCAGTTCCAAAAACATCCACCATCATCTCATCTAGAGAAAAAAATCATGTGATCCAGCAAATGATTTCTCGCCCATAGTGCATACAACACCACATGATCCACAGTGGTGTGGTGTTCTAGAACTGACGCCTCCACCAACATCACTAGATGCAATCTAGTCACGATGTTGGGTCAGAGTATCAATGAGCTCCCTTAATGCATGTAGTGTGTCAATCTCCATAACCTCATTCACTGTAGGAGGGATAACTGAAGACAATGTGGGTTTTAGGGAATGGGGGATCCTTGGTTGACCAATGTGTGTACCAGGTCTACTTTGTGCAGAGCCACATCCTCTTCCATAAAACTTAGAAAAGTCAAAAATAATTTGGGACCTCATTAAGCATGAACTCGCAATATAATTTAATTAAAAAATAGAGAGGAACCTCATTGTTGTTGCATGGTGGATAATCAAAAAGCATCCACCATCAATCCCAAAAATTGTTCTTGATTCAGTCATCGTAGCAACAATGTATTGGGAACCATTTACAAGTAGTTGTAGGGGGCATTGGTTCTCATGTCAATAAATAATGCAAAAATGTGGTCTTTTGTAAAAACATTTGTCTTTTACAGCTACATGGGATAATTTATATGCATATCACCACCTACAATCACCTCTAAAGGTATTCCATCTGTCTATTTAGTTGGTTGCGGAGTCGACTTCACTAATCAATATTTGCAATGTGTTGGCTAAAGTCATGCAGGATGGATTTGTGGCATGATTTTGTCTTATTGTCTGAATAAGGTTCTCAATGAAAATTTTATTTTGTCGAATTATTCCAATGATATGAGTTTGTGTTCCTACTGGTTCCATGGGGATAGAAGGAGCCACAAGAGGTGGATCTACATTTAGAGGAGGGTTTTGAGGAATTTTTGGAGGGGTTTGAGGAATATTTGGATGGTTTACAGGATTACGAGCTTGCCAAACAACTGAAAAAATAAAAAATTGTATACATAAACAAAAAATTGAAAAAACCCATGAAAATCACAAAAAATAACCCAAAATGTAAGAAATTTGATCAAAATTGAGGGCTTACCTCTTCGTCTTAGTGGCATCGTTGAAAATTTCATGATCTAGAAGTCCAAAGAGCAATTTGCAAGGGGTATTCAAATCTTGAGTGCCAATAGTCGAGGAGAAATTGTGGCTCACAGGGGAAAATGGGGGAAAATGTGGGGTCGCGGGTCTATTTTTTTGTCTCAGAGGACCGTGATCGCGGTTTTAGGTTCACAAATACTCAAACTTGTAGAAAATAGTCTGTGATCCTGGTACATGAGTTTCAGGTTTTTATTTCCACTTTTTTTACACCAACTTGTTGCACTTACCCACACATACTACATCTGTATGCACAAGTACTCCTAGCAAATCCTTATGAATTTTATAATACAAATTCATAAGGATTTATATTTTCAATGGCATATGCATTCCTTCAATATGAAGCTCGCGTTGTAACATGGACATCTAAATATGAAGTATATGATACAACACATGAAATATGTGATGATGTGCAAAAAGATAAGGGTGTTACAAATACTTATGTGTGAAGTATCTCAATTTTTCTCCATGGGGTAAAAACTTGTGATAAACATATAAAGGACCATGGTACTCATTTAAAGATGTATGCATATCACAGAGATTCCCAAAATCATTCTGACCCTCCATTTCCTATGCATGACTTGCTATTCTACTAAACACACCTTAAATTACTAATTTACACTAACTGCTAAATGATTTTTTAGATCAGAAAGATACAATGAACCTACTAAACTCTTTTGGATATGTTATGAATCATACTAACTAAGAGAACATGTAATCAACTACTTTAACGATTTTGTGGATGTAGCTTACTTATGAACCTTGATGTTCCTACATCACACTTTCCTTAACTTTCCTTATCCTTCTCACCACAACTTGAAACATCAATACTACCTCCTTATTTAACTTTTATATCATCTTATTATAGCTCATTTGGATCTTCATATCACATTTATACCTTTTTTATGTGTTTTTCTCCATACTTCCTTATTTTTCCTCCACCTCACCTTGATTAAACTATTTGTAACCAATTTCATTGACCATGGTTGATGTTGTCTAGTAGAATTATCATTCCAATTGGCATCACCGACTAAGTTGAGTTATGAATTTAGGTTATTTTTGCCTATTTATAGGTGTCATTAATGTCATTTATCAAATATATCAATATATAATCTACTCTACTTGTGATCATAAATCTTCCATTACAATTTAATATGCCTTAGGGTTTAGTGGAACTTATAATTAGATTTCACAGTCGATAATTGAGTTAGTGGGAGCACCATGAATAGGATGTAATATAGAAAGGTATGTAACCTTAGTCTTTTAAGTCTTAAATGATCTTGTTGGAAGCACAATAGACTGAGAGGGGGGTGAATCAGTCCTACAAAATTTTTACTTCATTTACCATTGTTGTAGCATCCATTTAATCATATACATTCCACACTAGCTTATTAAGTGTGCATCATACATTCAAATGAACAAGAAACATGAGAGATAACACATCAACACAATATATAAGTGGGAAAACCTCAACAGGAAGAAAACCCACTGAATTTTTTTTATGATAATACTCACAAAAAATACTCAAGTGAATATTACATATCACAAGAGATTTCATTAGTGAGGCACCAACTTCAAAAGGAGCACCAATCCCTAAACCCTTGTTGATATTACTCACAACAAGAGACTCCTATGAATATGACTCATTATAAGATATTTTTACAAAGTATGATCACTAAAAATAGGTTGATACCACAACTAATTGTGATCCCAAAATTCAGCTCCAAATTCCTTCAAACCCTCATTCACCTAACTCTCTCTTTATTCTTAACATTCAAGGTTCATTATCCTCATCATTTCACACACTCTATCAGCCTTGAATGTATTTTTTCGTACCTAATTTACTCTCATACTTGGGTCATACTTTTTCCTTGTCACACAACTAGTTCAAATTTGAACTCAAACATTCACTTTATACCCTTATCTTCTCATAAACATAAGGAAGGTAGGTAATTCATATTTAGCTAGATCAAAAAAACTCAAAAAAAAAAAAAAAAAAAATCGTGCACATTCATAATATATACCCATGTAGGTTGGTCATGCCCAAATGTACTAAACACGCTCAAAAACAACTCAAAACCCCATCACCTAGATGACTAAAATCCACAAACCTCATCAAAATGATTATTAAAGCTCCCAAATTCATAAAATACCAAATATGATATAAAAACACCATACATGGTTATACATTAACTTGCACCGATAAATTATTCATAACTTATCCAAGAAGGCTCATATCCTTCACAAAACAGTTGTTTCCAAGAACTAGTCTTCACCTTTGGACCTCAAGGACATACCAAAACACCTCAACTATCGAATGTAACCACTCATTGGAATCCTATTTACCTTTATATCACATCCATTATTTCTATAACTCATGAAACATCTATACATGCAAACCACACCAACTTTCCTCTTCACTAAACTAAGTTGCCCAAAAACTTGTTTTAGGAAATCAATTGGTTTCCACTCTTTATGTCACTTTCAATACATCCAAATTCATTGAATAGGAAAAAATAATCTTCCCTCTTTACTCTCTAACTGATAGCAATCATAAAAGAATTCATCTCATGCATCATCTACCTCAATCTTTCAGCAAAAGCAATCATGCCTTTAAAAAACAACCAATCTTCATCTTCAAAAATTAAGTTGGATGACCTATAAAATATCATCATCACAAGATAAACCATATACCATTGTAAGTATATTTAAATTCTCTTTCCATAACACCTTACATTTTCTTCCAAATCCAAGTGGAAGGTCTTCAATCAAGTCCATCTCTGAAACTACTCCAGAACTGCCCCAAAATAGCATTAGGACCATTCTTCATAAATAGGGCACACTTTTCCCTCTATAATCTCAACCATGATATGAAACCATCAAGGACATCCATTAAAATCCTAGGATAAAAACAATGTCAATTTATTTCATACCTCCATTAGAAAACTTTGTCCTAAAGTGAACTTCTTCAAAAACATGCATGTTTGAGTTGGGTCCACATATTGCCACATGCTCTATCATACCTTTATGGAAATATGAAGTAGTAATCCATGACATAAAATCATTATAATAGTAAAAAAATTCGATTTTGGGCACATATCATGAATATCTCTCCTACCGCATTAGACTTAGGGTTTCAAACTCATAAAAAGTTGTTTACCTTCTTAACATTTGTTCGTAAAAATGTGTCGATTAAACCACTCCATTATTTTTTTGAAATATTCTTAAATCAATGAAAAATCATCCCTACAAACCACAAGGTCCCATGCAAAGCACACAATTCATGGTGAGAATCATAAGTTCACAATTCGAGATGGAATTGCACTCTCAAACACCATGTTTCACCAAAAGCATCATAAGCTACAAAATATTCATCATGACAACTTGAACTTGTTTCCACGACATCATGATACACACTAACATACCCAATCATCATCATATCACAAATATCTCTACATCTTCTCAACCAATCTCATTTGCATGACTAGCCGTTAGGGTTTTGCATGGTTTAGGTTAGGACCAACTGGACCAACTCTAAAACTCATTATGAAACCTCTAAAAACTACATCTACATGATGAAAACAATATAACATACCTCCACAAGTGTTATCAATTTATCACACATACCTGTAAGTTCCTATCATGCCTAATTAGGCCTCGAAACACTAAGATTAAGACTAATGTGCATCCTGACCAAGAAGACTAACACCATATCTCTGCTTCCCAACTATTGACAAGGTTCTTCATCACATTTTTTGATAGTCGTGGAGTTAAGGAAATAACTTTCAAAGACATGAAGTAGTCGCAAACCAAGGAACAAAGCCACACATAAAAGGATCAAAGCCACATATAAAAGGAGGAAGTCGCGCAAAACTAGATAAATCCACAAAAGATTAGAAATCCGCGATACATGGGAAAAATCCGTGTTACACTGTAGGAAGCCGCGGAATCTGAAAAAGAGTTGTGGATTGAAGACAAGCCAGACAATACGAGATAGAAGCCGCCAGAGGAGTGAATCAAAATATGTGTCTCTTAAGATGTTTTGTATTTTATATATTTATTGTAACTAATCCATTGTATAGGGGTGTGACACAATAAATATGTATGCAAGTTTCATATTGAGAGAATTGTATAAGGGATGAAATGTATGAGAAAGAGTGAAAAATGATATGAATGGAATAGAGACTAATGTATTGAATATTGAGATATGAATAAATATTGATGTTTGGGAGTAAATTTTGTTATGTGTGTTTACATTATTTCTGTTCATAAGTTAGATTAGATTACGTTTCCCACATACATCCCTAACATTAGGTCTAACTTCCTAAGTCTCGCACTTTTTTCAGGATTTATGGTCAACATTTGGTGTCTGAGCCTAGGTTCCTCTTGTTAGGTGGATGTCATGAAAGATATCACCACCTAGATATTGGAAGCCGACATTGACAAAGATTGAAGATTGGTGGTAAGTTCAAATTTAGAAATTTGTTAAAGGAGAAGCCAAAAGACTCAAAGCATCATATAAGGAGGTCAAAACAGAGGTACTTGGAAAATTTGGAGAATAATTTTGGTCACAATTCCCACATTTACTGTGGCCTTTTTTATTAGCACATGCCAAAAGAATAGAGTGGTCAATATTACATTTGAGAGGACCCTTTGAGTGTATGACATCAAAGCTAACTATACTTAATCATCTTGACAAACCTTGGATGAGATTTGTCAACTACTAGTACGAGACCACATTAGACTCATACATAATTACTTGGGCCATACAGGGTTGGACATGTTTCGATCACAAAAAAAGGTGAAGTCTTAAGTGGAGAAAGAGGTTGATTCCTTAAATTAGTTCCATTCTTAATTAAAGATTTGAAGGTAGATAAAGGCTTAATCAGAAGCACAGAAAAATTTCTTTAGGGAGAGGCACCACGGGATGGTGTACGTGAAGGGGGGTGATTCAAGAGACATATTTATCATAATTAATGGGGTGTTGGTTGGGGTGGCAGAGATAGGATGACATTGGAAAAAGAAAAAGATAGAAAAATGAGAAAGTTGGAAAAGGGAGGTTTAAGAGAATTAAGGAGAGTTAGTGATTTGAGGAAAATAACTAAAATGAGGAGGATGGAAGACAAAACAAGGTTAGCCGCAAAGAATAAGGAACTAGGAAAACAAAGATTGGAAAGAGAGGAAAGATCAAAGAAGATAAAGGAAATGAAGGAAAATTTGAACAAACCTCAAAAGATAGAAAACAAGGAAACACCCACTTCAAGTGGAGGCCAACAAAAAGCTACCCCAGAAAGGTATGCAGACATAAAAATTTTAACTATAATACCTGCACTAGGTGGAAACCAACTTGATTTAGTTACCCCATAGAATCCAATAAGAATAATATCTATATATAACCCTATTCAACAATCAATATCAAGAACAATTGTTTTGATGATTGAGTTACAACAGTTAGTAGGGAGTCAGGAGACAATATTCAAACAAGTATTAGGGGAAGAGAGTTGGGGATAAGGGACAACATAAGGTCCTTTACTAATCAAAGAGAAGGGAGAGGAAGAATAAAAATTTAATGAGATAGAAGATTTAGTTGAAGAATTTATAGAAAAGATAAATATAAAAAAGAGGAATGAGGAAGAAAGAGTTTATGAGAAGAAAGGGTTAGATAGAAAAGATGAAGAAATAGAGAAGCATGAAAAACAAGAAAAAGAAGAAGAAAAGAAAAATAACCAAAGAAGTGATTAATGATTAGAGGATGATTATAGATTAAGGAGTAGTAAAGGAAGGAAATTTTTCGTAGAAGAGGAGAATAATGAAAGGTCACCAACTAAATATGTGCCCCCCAACCAGTGCATAAGCCCAAAGGAGATGACCCCCTTAGAATGGTCGCCATTCCTATTGGGGTGATAATGCCAAGTGGGGTCATCCACTGCAGTAGGCCCCAACAATAAATTAAAATTTTGTTCATCAAAACTTATTATGAAGGTCTTTCCCATTTAAGGGTGAAGTGTCCTGACCGATTCACCCACCCACATTGATTTGGGTGATCCCTCTCAAGATTGGCTATCAACAACATTTACATTTCTATAGTCCAATATTAAAGACTGAGAGCAGAATGTAAGACATGCTAGAAAAATGTAAGACTGCATAGATGATCATTGTATTGAATGATCAAGTGATATAGCTCTGTAGAACACTATGAAAGAAAAAGGAGCGAAGTGGAAGTGTAAGGTCGAAATCTTGTAAATTATTAATATAGACCATGCTTTACCAATGTATTTCCTTTGGGTTTCTCCACTTAAGTCTGGTGTTATCTGTCTCTACTGTTGTTCATTATTTTCTTTCATCTCTATCTCGTTAAGCTTTGTAATTCTCTATCTATTTCAAGCTACATCTTTTTCTAAATCGACTGCATACCATAATATATAATCTTCGGCTTTAATGGTGGATATGTAATCTATGGATTATTTATCCCCTGCTAAAGGTAACATGGTATCAGAGATTGGTGATTGTGTGTGTGCATGATCAATCTAGAAGTGTTTAAATTGAAGAGGAGAAGAAGCTTGAAGTGTATTTATGGATCTGTGAGACCCTTAAAAGTTTCGCAATCATCTTCAAGCAAACCAGGTTTAAAATTCCAATTCCCACCCAAATACAGTTTGAAATATTGGTGAAATATGGGCTAAATGGTTGTTTAGACCATGTTTGAATCCTTTGTATTCTTAGGTATTTACTTATGCATGTAGTTTCAGTCATGTGCGGTTTAAATCCATCGTCTACAAGCTTGTTTTATGTTTTTCATGTCGTTTATAGCTGTTAGAGTCATCTTTTGACTCTAGATCCAAAACATTTATTTAAATTCAGTTTGTTCACGGCTTTTAAGTCCATTATAGCGGTAAAAAAAAAAAAATTCTAGTTTTTCTTTTGCGAAGCCCGCTCCAATCATTTTGTGCCATATGTCTTCACATTTTTAGTATTTCTATTGTTCTTTTTGGTTTTGCAAAGTTTGGACCAATAATATTGCTCCACGTAGCTTCTTGTTATTCTTTTTGTGCTTGTGAAGCTATACCCACTCTTAGAGTGCCAAGTGGCTTCAATCTGACATCCTTTTATCTTTGCAAAGCTTGGGCCAATCCTCTTGTGCCATCTGGCTTCGCCCTAAAAAACTTATTTAACTTTTTCCGTTTGTAAAATCAGAGTCAATCAGAAGGATCCATCTTACTTTGTTGTGTCAGTAATATTGTTTATCTGATTTTCAATCATGAAACATGAGCCAATAAGGGATTTACGCGTTTCTTCATGTTTTCATACTTGGATTAGCTATCCTTTGTCATTTGTGAAATATGGACCAATAGAATTGTACCATATTTCACATTATCTATCCCTTGTTATCTATTTCTGACATTTATGAAATTTGAGCCAATAAGATTGTTCCATATTTCACCTTTTAAGTTTCTTTGGTTGTCTGTCCTTTGTGAAATTAGAGACAATAATATTTCTCCAAGTATATTTTATTTCGCACTTGTCAAATTTGTGAAATCTGAGCCAATAGAATTGCTCCACATTTCGCATTTGTCAATATTTCATTTTTGGCAGTTGTTATCCAATTAAAATTTTCCACCTTTTCACATTTGTCAGTCTTTGTCAGACTTGTGAAAAACAATCCATTTAAAAGGTTCCATGTGTCCTCAGTTTGCTTTATCCATTTTGGTTACACTGTGAAGTGCGAACCAATAGTATTTGAACACGTACATCTCTTTTTCGCATGTGTCAGCCTCTATCATTTGTGAAGTGAGAGCCATTTACAAGGCTCCACGTATCTTCTTTTTTGACTTGTGTTTGTTAGATTTACGAAGCACGAATCAATTGCTTTTTGACACGTATTTTAATTGTGTCAGCCTTTGCAAGTGTCAGGGTGTCAGTCTTTTCTTTGGCTTAGCCACTCAAATTGTGACACCTAACTTGTACCTTTTATGGACCTGAACTTTATTTCAAGTTTGGTTTATTTCGGGGACTGTAAGCCCGCTCAAATTTATTTATTTAAATTTTGGTTGAAAGCTGCCAAATGTCTTTTCTTTAGCCGTTAAACTTTTGACAAGTGGCCTCGTTTGACTAAGACTTTGATTTCACATTGTGTCAGAGTACGAAAAGTGATCCGATTAATTTAAGACGTGTGTATACGGTTCTGTTTTTAATTAATTGTCTTTTGTCTTATTAGCATCTTTTTGAAATGCGAGATAATTAAAAAGTGACACGTATTTTTATTTTTTCACTTGTTGTCGCAGACCCGAAAAGACATTAAATTTAATCTTTAAAGACTTCGCATCAACTCAATGATCTATTTTAAATCCGAAACGTGCCCTTTCTTGGTATTGTTGATCTATGCCATGTGTTGCCCCCTACCTTGGCTATTTATGAACTTATTTTATTTGTTAAGTAGCTCATTTTTTAGGTCACCTCGTCGAGTTTCTATATAACTCGTCGAGTTGTTAAATAACTCGTCCAGCTTTCTTTGTCTCGCGGATTCCAAATTAGGCCCCGCCTGATATCTGTCAAATAGATCTTAAATTCAACCAATTCAAGCTAATTGTTGATTAATTTTGAGTTGTTTACACTCATATAGAAAATTAAAAGATCTATAGTTTTTTTTGTCCCTGTTTGGCCTTCTTGATTTTTTTTAAGATATGTTTTGTATCCATTTCCGTCTGAACATTAAAAATGGCTAGTTTTTCCATTTTTTCAATGGATAATCTCAGCTGCTAAATGGAACAAATTATAGCATTTGAAAAGTGTGTTTAAAAGCCTATTTTATGGCTAGAAAGCTATGGGATCTAGTGACTGGAATAGAAAAATGTCCCACATGGAGATAAGCTACCCCTAAAAACCTCAGTTCCTTTTCTAAGAGATCCTAGGAAGCTTTGTCTATCCTATTGCAAAGTATTAGAGATGAATTCTTGATGCATATAGGTCATATGGACTTGCCTGCAAATGCATGGAAGAAATTAGAAACCATGCATGAAGGCAGTAGGTTGTCTAAGATAATTAAACTAGTTTTAGAGCTATTTACAACTTTGATGAAGGGGGATGAGAAAATTGTAAATTATTTAGCTAAAATTAAGAACATTAAAGCTCGATTAGATGGTTGTAAATGTGAATTATTTTAAGATTAGCTCGTATATTTCATTATATAGATCAATATATACATGAAAATTTCAGAAATGTTATTTCCACTCTTAACTCTAAGTATCAGAATGAGAATGATCTTCCTAATTTAGACACTTTTTCTTCTTTGTTAATTCAAGAGAGTGTGTTAGGGAAAATTTTGATTCAAAAGAGAATTCTACTCAGGCACTTCTCACTCAAGAATAAAAAAGTAAACCTTCTAGATATAGAAATAAAAAACCACCCCTTAAACCCCCTTGTAAAGACAAGAAATCAAGGGTGCTTACATGGTCATTTTTTTCAAAGCAAAATTCACATAAATCCATGAGTGTGTCTAGTGTTTAATGGATCATGTTTTCAGTGAATGCTTGATTATTCTTGAATAATCTGATTATTTTTTCAGATGTGTTATCTATTAAGTTTTATATCATTATGTAAAGACTTAGAATATGAAGATATACATATGTTGTTAAATCATTTTATGTGATTAATGAAATATTATTATATGCATATAAAATGACACTTAGATATGCCTTTGTGTTTGTATTGGAGACATCCAATACTGACTGCATCTAATGTATATTTTACAAAGTGTAATATGTTGGAAGTATTTCAACATATTTGGTAATTGTTAAGCATAGTGATATGTTAATTAGTGTTTAACCTTTATACTTGGTTAAAAGTGAAAATATGTATGATTCTTATTATGCTTATCATGATATTTGTTGATATTGTGTTGGATATGCAGTTGGATTTGTGTTCAAGTTTTGATGCAGGAGCCATCACTTGAAACATAAAAAGAGCCATGTGGCTAAAGAGATTGTTGTTAGTGATACACATAGGAGCTAAAGGAAGTATTCCTTCTTTATGTGAAGGCCTGATTGCTCTTGATAAAGATTCTAGTTCAACATCAGAGATTATGTTGCAAATACCTTCCCCAAGCCATTGTGTGTTGGGAATTACTGCAAGTTTTGTTACTTGTTTGGCCTATCAGAGTTATCCTTGAGGGGGAGTGTGTATGACAATGTTACCTCTTAATGACCTATTATAAAATACTTAGGTCAGCTTTTAAGAGTGGATCATGACCGCCCACTTTGTATGTAACAAAGTGATCCTTTGGGGATTTTTTATACATGGTTGTGACAGTGTATTTGAACTGTAAGTCTCGTGATCAAATGCATAAGGTCGTTCATTATAAACTTCCAATACTTGCTTCATCTTGTAATAAGTAAATGTGTCACTCTATGTGAAGTTACTTGTAAATCCCAGCGAAGCTACAGTTATGGGTATGTCGTTATTTATAAAAGGCTCCATAGTCTGATGTAAGTCTTCATATGTAAAGCACTAGTCTTAATAATTTTTGTATGGGAAGATCTTTGAATTTCCCTTATTTGCATACTAGCCTGAATCATTGATGTTGATTCAAGGATCTGTAAATCCTTTAGTAGAAAAGGGTAAATTTGGCATGTCTGATTTTTCTTCCCACTTAACATTAAGGGGGAGTGTTTAGGTGATAATTTCAAGTGGGATCAACCACTACAGTATGCCCCAAAAATAAATTAAAAGTTTGTTCATAAAAATTTATTGTGAAGGTATTTCACATTTAAGAGTGAAGTGTCCTAACAAATTCACCCACCCACATTGGTTTGGGTGATCCCTCTTAGGATTGGATATCAACAACATTTACATTTGTACAATCTAGTATTAAAGATTTAGAACAAAATGTAAGACAAGCTAGAAAACTGTAAGACTACATAGATGATCATTGTATTGAATGATCAAGTGATATAGCTTTATAGAACACTTTGAAAGACAAAGGAGTGAAGTGGAAATGTTGGGTTAAACTCTTGTAAATTCTTAATATAGATCATGCTTTACCAGTGGAGTTTTTTCGTTCAGGTTTCTCCACTTAAATCTGGTGTTATCAGTCTCTTCTCTTGTTCATTATTTTCTTTCAGCTCTAGCTACTCAAGCTCTGTTATTATTTATCTATTTCAAGCTATGTATTTGTCTAAATCAACTACATAACATAATCTATAATCTTCAAATTTAGTGGTGGATCTATAATCTATGGATTATTCATCCCCTGATAAATCTAACAATTCCATGTGCCACTACAAACACCGATTCAAAACATAGAAAAATTTGAAATCTTGGAAGAAAGATATCGAATATTGCAAGAAGAGACAAGAAGTTGTGAGAGAATTCAGAGAGCTATTAGGAGAATTATATTTTGATATTGAATTGAGTAGAGACAAAGGAAGAAATAATAATTTGACACCAGTGCATGACCAATCAAATAAAGTGAAGCAAGCCAAACAACAACTAATTAGGAAACCTCGAATGAATACTCAACCAATCGTACTAATGGCATAAAAGGCTAAGTTTCCAGTGTTTGATGACAACAATGATACTATGGAAAATTTATTTCTACTGGATGCAAACTAAAAAATTCATAATGTTACAGACGATACTACAAAATTATATGATTTCATTAATACATTAAGGGACGATGCACTAAGATGGTTCATGAAAATAAATGCACAAGGAAACAAAATTTGGCCTGACATTGAAAAATAGTTCAAAATAGATTTTCATTATCCTGATGCACCTTCGGAGGGAGTAAGCAAAATGAGAGATCTAGTTCAAAAATAAAATGAATATGTGAAGGAGTTCAGCCATAAGTTTACAAATGTAACCCGAAAGTTGGAAGAGCCACTTACAGATAAAAATGAATTGAATGGTTTACATCATGACTACTTCCTTATCTCAGAGCAGCAGTAGATTGACACCCATTTAATACAATTACAGAAGCAATTGAGATGGCTATCAGACTATAATCCCAATCATGGCACAGAGAGGGAGAAACATCATTGAAAAATGAGTTGGAAAGGGTTCAATTGGAAATGGCTAAACTAAAATTACAGCAGGAGATCTAGAGGAATGAAGAACTCAAGAGTAGTCCACCACTAAAGAACAATATCAGACCTAAGATTTGGTGCACAATATGTTGTGATGAAGGCCATAATAGAATATAATGTCCTCACTTAGAAAGTGTAAAAAGAGCAGTCGTGGTTAGACAATATTCCTCACAAAGATATTATTCTAGAAATATATCACCATCAGAGAGAACATGGTGTGGCATTTGTAGATTGTGGGAGCAACACACGTACGACACTTGTCCCCTGTTCAAAGTGGAACCTCCAACTAATCAATTGATGTATTACAAAGCATGTAAATCATATAATCATTACCACCACACTTTCCCCTTTGTATATGCATTGGAGGATTTGAAAGAATTTAATACTAGAAGAGAAATGACTGCAAGACAAAAGACATCATCATAATTTCCCCCTACAATACAAAATATGCTGACAAAAAATCCACTACCTTTGCATCCAGCAATAACTGCACCGCAGTACTGAAATCAGCAAGGTGGGCAATCACAATTTGGAGGTGGCTATCAAGGAAACAACTATAATCTGAATTACCAGGGTTATAACAAAGGAGGATACCATGGGGGCTAAAGAAGAGGATATATGGGAGGCTATAGAGGTGGTTATCAAGGAGGATACAAAGGGGGATATGAAAATTACTAAGGAGGAAGAGGTTATCAAGGCTACAATGATGGAGGTTACGAAGGAGGCTATAGAGACAATCAAGGAGGCAGATATCATGATAGAAGACCAATGAACTTCTATAAATGAGGTCAGGATGGACACCTAGTGAGGAACTGCATAGAACCTGATCCTTGTAGATTTTTCCATGAAAGAGGGCATGATTCATTCATTTTTCCTAAATTTGTGCAGTTCTATGGGAATGGAGGAATGAAGACAGAAGATTTGGGAAAAAATGGACAGAAACATGTACAACATCTTACAAGAATTCCATGGGATGAGGAGACAATAACAAAAGATAAGGTTGTAAGGGCGTCTCCAACAGAAGAGGACAATAATGAAGAATAAAAAGAAAGTTATCTAAGGAGGTAAGTATCCAAAACAGAAAAAAAAACATTGAAGAGCCTATATACACATCAACAATTACTACTAGAAGTGCTTCAAGGGATGAGGTTGCACCCAAAAATATGAAAATAATAAGGTTACCACAAGAGGAGATTTCTTCTACTGAAGATGAATGGAACTCTAAATATATTAGACCAGATCTCCATATAAAGGAAGTTGAGAAGAGTAAATTAGTAGTGAAAGAAGAACAATCCCTGGAAGAGAAGGAGATAAATAATTTGGTGGAGGAAGATGTCCTTGCATTGAAAGAAATAGATAAATTGACAATCAACCATGGTTTGGTGGGCAGGTTAAAACAATTTAGAAAATACTGGAATAAGAAGGAAAAGAGTTTTCATGTCTAAAGAATTAAAGTAGGACACAATAAGAAGAAAATAAATGTGTTCCGTATCCAATGGACATGGCGTAAATCAGCCATCTATTTAGATGTTGATATATTTGACACCAACATCACCAAAGTATTGCTAGATCTTATATCGGATCGTCTAGAAAAAAATTAGGATCCCTCAAGAATGTTGAAGTAAACTTCATGGGCATAAAGAATTCAGACAATTTTGAGGTGGTAGAAAATATCGCTTTGAATCCCTCATATAATGCTATCTTAGCCTTGGAGTGGTTTGTGGATAGTAATGGAACACTCAATTCAGAAGAAGAAGAAGAAGTGACACTCTAAGAAGATGGCATATGTGTACATGTGCCCTTACATGCAGGAATGAGTGTCGCGTGGGTGGGATAAGTATGGAAAGATACTAAAGGAGAAGACTATGATGATATTTAAGGAGTATACACTTTGAATAAGTTCTCCAGTATTGACAAAGAATTCAAACGAAATTCTGAGGGCAAAATTTTGGTTAAAAGTGAAGCTACCAGTGATACTTCAGATAATGTTATTGAATCTTGGATACATGGATTTCTAGAATCAAGGACAAGAAAATTGCATTATGCAAGGAGGATCCCACCATGCCTAATCCCTTTAAACAATGATTATGACACTGCGGATATTGACCTATACATTTTATTTCCCACGCGTGACATATTTCAAGATGATGATGGCTAATACTCTACAAAAGAATAATTTATATTTGAATATGATGATTGATACTATTCTACAAAATAATAGTTTAAAGACTTACCTATTAAACGTGTGTACAGATTAAGTCGTGGGGCATCCCACCAAACCCTACTGAAGTATTAAGGGTTTGGAAACTTAAAAGGGTCCATTAAGATAATGGAAAGGAAATTCCCAAATGAAAAAACCATAATGGAGGCTCTGGATGACACCCTGACCATAAATGCCATGGATTGGTGGGAAGCTCACAAACTAAACATATCTCACTGGAATTCGTTGATTGCATTGCTTACAACGAGATATCTAGAGAGTGGGGGCTATTATGCAGCTATACCCAAATATACTGGTGAAAATGATCCACAGAGACATATCCAGACTTGTGAACGACATTGGAAGCTATGTGGAGATCATTCCCCATTAGTATGGATACACCAAGAAGTCATATGTGAAACAAGGGATTGGGATCAAATTGTCAAGGACTTCTGTCATACATTTAACTTTTGGGATGCAAATCTGAACATATTGTGGGTGTTGTAAAATATTACAACTTTCTTACTTTTGACTCCGAAAGAAGCAATACAACAACACTCAAAAGAAAAATCACAAACTAGAGCACCAGAACCCCAAGAAATTTTAAACATAATTCCAGAAATGGCACACAGTTTTACAATAGAAAAAGAAGAGAGAAGAAAACATAGAAAATCTAAGGTAAAAAACCATCGAAGGAGAAAGATAAATAATGAAAACCAAGGAGGAAGGAGACAAATATTATTATCAACCCTTGAATATCATAACTGAAAACATTTGCATGAATAGGGATGAAAAATTTGCAAAGATAGGGGATTACTAGTCAGACAAGGAAGTGGCCAAAGTAGTAGAGTTACTACAGGAATTTCAGGACATATTTCCTAAGGATTTCAAGGAGCTAAAAGGAATAAAAGAAGAATTGGGAACAATGAAGATCCAAATCAAAGAAAGCTTCAAACCCTTAAAGAAAAGACCTTACAGACTCAATCCTAATCTAAAAGTTAAGGTGAAATTAGAAATCGACAAGATGTTGAATGTTGGAATCATCAAACTAGTAGAAGATTTAGAATGGATAAGTCCAATGGTAATCCAAAATAATAAAACAAGAGAGATGTGCATATGTGTAGATTATAGAGAGCTAAACAAAGATTGTGTTCATGACCCATTTCCTACTCCCTTTACATAAGAAGTATTAGAGAAAATGGTAGGAAGGGAAGTCTATTATTTTATAGATGGTTTCTCTTGTTACCATTAGGTTAGAATTGCCCCGTCAGATCAGCCAAAGACCACATTTTCCACAAAATGGGGTTCATTTATGTATACCATGATGCCATTTGGACTAAATAATGCACATGTAGTCTTTAGTAGGATAATGATCAATGCCTTCAAAGAGTTTATCCATGATTTTCTAGAAGTATGTTTAGATGACTGGACAATGTATGGGTTGCTGAAAAATCATATTCAGGTACTGAGATTGATGTTTCAAAAATGTAAGGCACTGCAAATCTCCCTTAATATGAAGAAGTGCATATTTCTAACACCATTTGGAACACTTTTGGGACATATTATCTACAAAGAGGCGTTGTTGATTGACCCAGTCAAAACATCGGTGATTGTCAATCTACCCCCTCCTAATGCACAAAAAGATGTCAGAATAATTATAGGGTATACAAGATAACACATAAAATTCATAAGGAATTATTTAGAGATAAGTGCACCCCTAGAAGAATTTCTAAAGAAAAGAACTAATAAATAGATACCATGGACAAAATACTGTGCAGATGCATTTGAAGTATTGAAAGAAAAGATTCTATGTGCACCTATCCTAATCTTTCTTGATTGGGTGGTTCCCTTTCATGTTCATGTGGATACATCAGGAATTACAATTGGTGCAGTACCGGCTCAGCCGTTAGATAAGATGGACCATCTAGTGGCTTTTACAAGTAGGAAATTAGCCAAGGTAGAAAGGAATTACTCAATAATAGAAAGAGAATCTTTAAGTATGGTGTATGCCTTGTAGAAATACTACCAATATGTATTGGCTACCTCTTTTTTGTTTTATACCGACCATGAACCATTGAAGTATTTGCTGAAAAAACCATTATTGCAAGGAAGGATTTGTAGATGGTTGATGTTATTTCAATATTTTGACTTCACTGTGGCAGTCAAGCTAGGCAAGTTAAACAATGGGCCATATTACTTATCAAGAATAGAAAATGGAGAGGATGAAGGTCCAATAAATGATGATTTCCCCAGAGCTCACTTATTTAGAGTTGAATCTATTCCAAAATAATCGGATGAGATAGCTCAATTACTTGCTACAAGATAATTCCCAGAAGACTACACCAAACAAAAAAGAGAAGTTTATTAAGCAGAGCCCTCCCTTTCACCTTGATTCAAGGTCAATTATATAAAAAAGGACGAAGAGTATCTTTGGAGCATGAAAGGAAAAATATTTTGAAGGTGTTGCAAGAGGACACAATGGCGGGGATTAGACAACATGGAAGGTGTTGATGGATGGATTATGGTGGCCCACACTATTTAAAGATGCACATAAGCATGCTAGATCTTGTGACATTTTTCAAAAAGTAGGAAAATCCATTGCATGAGATGAAATGCCACTAAAACATGTGTTAACACTTACACCATTTGAAAAATGGGCAATAGATTTCATTGGAGCAATCAAACCAGCTGCTAAACACTCTCAAGCCAGGTTTATCATGACATGGACTAAATATTTGACAAGATGGGAAGAGGCGGTTCCCATTAAATATTACACTACTAAGACTACAACTAGGTTTCTCTATGAAAATATCATTACAAGGTTTGGATGTCCATTGAGTATTACTAGTGACCAAGGGAATCATTTTTTCAATGCCACCATCAAATAATTGTTGATTCAGTTCATGATAAATCACAACAGGAGCACTCCATACCATCCCCAAGCGAATAAAATAGTGGAAACCTTTAATAAAGTTTTAGAGAAGGTTCTAACTAAAAAAAATTAATTATAATAGGGATACTGGGATTTGAAGATACCAACCGCTCTCTGGGAATAGCACACAACATACAAAAGGCTCACTAAATACTCACCCTTCTGGTTGGTTTATGGATTGGAAGTCACGATACCTCTATATTTTGTACTCCCAATTTTGAGAGTTACAATTACCTTTAGAATGAATGAAGATTCATCACTGCATGAAAGATAGATAGAATTGGAGAAGCTAGATGAAAAAAGATTCATAATCGCCTATAACCAAACACAAGAAAAAATAATGCAAAATTCATAACATGATTGCCACATAAAGAAGGAGGAGTTTGATGTTGGAGATAAGGTCCTACTATATTACGGCAAATGGAAACATCCGGGTAAGCTGAAGGTGAGATGGCTAGGACCTTACTTTGTCAAAGACATACTATCTTAAGGAGATAAAAAATTAGAAACTTTACAACATAAGGAATTACTAGGCTTTATAAATGGAGCCAAATTAAAAAAGTACAATACTTGAAGCAATAAGAACAAAAAAATAATAAAATAATAAAAATAATAATAAAAATAAAATTGGCCTTTCTGAAAACCGGAAATGCGGCGGATAGGACGAGGGGTAGGATGAAAACCCACAAGAGCATCCTCACTCTAAGAAACATAAGAAATAACGCAAACAAGAAGAAGGAAGAACCACAGAGGAAGTATACCCATGTAATAAAGAGAAGGAAGAACCAGAGAAGAATAATACCCGCATGATAAAAAGAAGGAAGAACCACGGAGGAATAATACCCACGCAATAAAGAGAAGTAAGAGCCACGGAGGGAGCATACCCATGCAATAAAGAGAAGTAAAAGGAAAAGAAAACCGTGGAAAAATCCATGACATGAAGAAAAGAGAAAAACTGCCAAATAAATAAGTAAAGCGAAACCGTGGAATGAACAAATGAGACCAAAGAAACCATGCAATGGAGGAGAGAACCACACAATAAAGGTATATCTGCGAGATGAAGAAAAATTCACTGAACAAAGAAAAACACGGAACACGAAAAATATAAGGGATAAAAGCCGCATCCAAAACAACAAGTTATCCTGCCAAAAACGCAATAAATGGGGTTGGTGAAAGAATAAGGTTATAAAAGGCAACAACATGGATTAAAATAAGGCACAAAAAGCTAAACAAGATATCGAGTAACTCATAAGCGCAAGTGAGAAGGAGAGAGATAAAGAAAAATTCGGGCAACTTGTGAAGGAAAACCATGGATAACCTAGTTGAGATCACACAAGTGGAACTCCCAAAGCCAAAATTTCTAAAGCATTCCATGAAAGCAAACCAACATAATCCATAGGGCACGTTTTCAAATATTCCTTACAAATTCACCCATACACAGGATTTGCAGAAGTATATCCATTCCCATATTGTTGAATACGACCACACACTGCTTGAGGTAAACAGAGTGTTACTTATAGAAGAATACCCCAATACAAAGGAGTTAGTGTATAAAAAGACTACCAAAGTTATTAGTGAGTTAAAAATTGATGCATGGAGTTTCATTTCATATTTTCCTAGGGAAGATCATGTTATTCGGGTCCTTCCAAGCCATCGACATAATCAAATGTTGTATTTGGATCAACCATACCTTATTGATACAGAAGTTATGACTAGGGTTACAGGATTGTGGGAAAAAGGATGTTTAGTAATTACAAAGAAGAAGATGGAAATGAAAGATACAACACTGGCGATGGGAGTGATAAAGTCAAAGCACAAGGTATGCATCACAGATATTGGTAATCATGCACTCAGGTATGCTACTAAGGCCATATGCTTAAAGATTTATCACACTAATAGAGAAAATGGTGCCCATGGACTTAGTGCACAATTAGCCCCATACATGGTTAATTCACACTCAGAATATAACCTATCCGAATTATTGACCTCTGAATTTCATGAAAACACAAGGAAAATAAAGTAAGAAAAGCATACATTTTGCTATGGCTCCCTATTGATATGTTTAGAAATGTATTTTACGAAAACCCTACCCCACAAAACGGAATTAGTAGACTGGAAATCAGATAAACCAGTGGCGGAAACAATTTGGGAACATATGAACAGTCTAGATGTAGTCACCCAAATTACATCTTGATTGGGATGGATAAACATAATTAGGAAAATAATTGGAAATAAAGCAAGGGTTTTAGAGCAGATTGTTGCAAGATATGAGAAAGAAGTATATTTCATTGCTGACATTGATTACACTTTTATTTGGCTCGTAACCCCACACACATAACACATACCTCCTTTACCATATGAGGTTGTAGTCATTTTTATGCCCTTAGAATAACCTTATAATCCCTTATGCGTTGACCTATCACCCAACAGGCACTGGGCGCTCACCCGAGGTGCGTGCGGGCACTGAGCCCCTCCTTTATGTGAGCATTGTGAGAAGATGTTGTCATTGATGAAAGATTAAGTGCAGAAAATTAAATGATCATGCATACATTCTAAAAGCATAGGATGAGTCATTTACACCAACATACCCATTCAGATAACAAAAGAAACATCATACAGATAGTAGATCTGATCCATAACATAAAGAAAAAGGCACTAGGGTTTACACCCATGAACAATATATTTAGAACATAACCATATATTCATGTTGATCATAGTTCAGTAACCACATTACATTCACAAGAGCCATAACAGACCAATATAGAGATCTAACTCAGGTATCAATAGTTCTATCTATTCTCCTTATTACAAAAATTTAGCAGACCCATCCCCCTAGATATGTTAACATTCCTACAGTCCTCTAATGAGAACCCCAATCCCTAGAACCTCCTATTATTTTTACAGAGCTTCACTTTTCATCCTTTCTATGATGATCCTAAAGCTTCCCCTCATCAACCCATATGGTGAATGCTCTCTCCAAAATGGTCCTCTCTCCTTCCCCCCTTTTCTTCTACCCAAGCATCTCTATAAATAGGTTTAGCACCCACCGTCATGCCTTCCTTCAGGAGAAGATTGGTTTCCAAGTGTCAAGGTGGTCCTTCAATGGAGCATGCTTCTTCTGATCCAAGCTCTCCACTTTATGCAATGATGTCTTTTGGGAATGTTCCATGTGTGGAATATTCTTTCCTTGACCACCAAGTCGTCAGGCTGGCACCTTATCCACTCAACATGCCTAGTCGGGTCACATTTTTCCTCAAGTGCCTCTTGGAAATCTGAATATGAATAAGTCCTGAAATCCTTTGCTCTTCCTTTTACGTGCATCGTGGTTTCTACTAAACTCTTCTAAAACCCATGTCCTGCACGCTTTTCCCAGAGTGCCCATCCTCTTCACTGGTCCCGCACATGCACGTGCCCTTTGGAACTAAGTCAGTATTATAAGGCCCAACATCACCCCACACTAAGCTTGTTCTCCGTCCTTGCAAACATCCTCTCCAAAGAATAAAGAATGGTGGGACTTTGAATGGTTGGAATAAAGAATGAATAATGAAGAATGAGAAATGGAAGAAATAAAGAATGGAGGAATGAAGAAGAATTTTTTTATTGTTGAAGAATGAGTGGGAAATCCTTCCTTATATCTTCCTCAATCTTCTCCTAGGCATCCACCTCACCCTGTGCCTATTGACAGAGGTCACCTACTAAGGCGCTCACCTCTTCAAAGCCTAGTTCATCACCCTTAGCATTCAGCGTATCAACAATGTTTTCCAACTACTTGTTGAGTTCATCCAATGCATCCATCTTGCGGGTGATTTGGGGATATAATTCCTTCAGCCAGTTTTTGATCGAGCCTCTCAAGGTCTCGATGGCTTCTGACTTCTTCTCTACCTCAGCCAGGATCTTATACCATTCTTCCCTATTTCCTTTATTCTTCTCCTGAAACTCCTTGAGGTCTGCCTCATGCGTAGTAACTAGAATGCTTGCTACTCTATCCCTATCAGTGTAATTATCATAAGCGACTTCAGTTGTCCATGAGATGGATTTTACAGAGGTGAGGAGCTTGGTGTACCGAGTGACTATCTCCACAACCTTCTACTTTTCCTCTTTCTCCTGGCACATAAGTGCTTCCTCAGCCTATTCCAATGCAAGTGGCCACCTTTCCATTGTAAGGATGCGAGTTAAATCTTCCAAGCATTGCAAGGTCGATTCGTATTTCTGCTTGGGTAGTGCTAGGTATAGACACTTCAAGACAATAACATATGTAATCATCTCAATTTTCTTATATACCTCACACACCTTTACCTTTTCCTCCCTCATCCCACACCTTAACTGTGTGTTGATTAGTTCCTCCTGCTTCAAATCCTTGCTCTTTTCAATGAGCACTTCCTTTTTCTTTTCCAATTCCCCCTCTAGGAATCTCACCCTGTCATTCCTCTAAAAAAGTCTCGCCTCAACCTCGACTGAAACCTTGTTGAGCGCATTACAAAATTTATCATTAGAAAACTATTGAGAATTCACCAGCGGGTTTATACCTTTGGTCTCTAGTACCTTCATCAGCACCTCCTGGTTAACTTCGAACTCAAGCTCATTGACATGGGACTCAAATGCCCAAGATAACATTTTCCTGGTTCGTGGGTACACACCTTCTTCTTCGAATGAAGACATTGCTAGGAGTTGGTTTGTAGGCATAGTGCTTTGGAACCATGTGTGCACAATACCTTGTTTAGATCATGGATATAACCCATTCATTGTCCATGTGCTACTACTATGATCTTTCCTCATATGTGTGTTGCCTTTGGAAAGCTCACTGCTAGGCTGGGATCTCCACCCATGCTTCCATACTCCTTTCCTATGCTCTCTTCTTCTATCTCCTTGAGTATCTCATCAACGCTTCACTCCACTTCCTAATATCCACTAACCTCTCTATTATTCCCATTACTTCACTCTCTGTGGCCTCTTCTATCTACTCCTTGGTGAGGCTGGGGGTCCTCTGATCCTTAGTATTTACTTCTTCACTCTCTCCTTTTCCTTGAGTGCCTTCTTCTTCTCCACCCTTCCCCTCACTTATTTCTTCCTCTGAGTCATGCACATCGTACACAAGATGGTCTTGAACCCCTTTATCCTTGTCATCATGTCTTTCTACCCTGTAGGCCTCCAAGGTCTCCATCTCCAATGAGTCTGTCTTCCCCACCACCTTCTACTTCTTATTAACTAGTGATTCAACTTCTTCCTTAGCAAGTGATTTCTTTCTAGGAAACTCTTCTTTTTTGTGCATCCCTTCCTCAGGGTTATTTTCCTTCTCCTTGATGGGAGACTTCTTCCTACACACGTATGTGTTTAGCTTGGTGCCTAACTCTAGTGCACCCATAGATTGTGTTGTCAGCACACTTGGTGCTTTCTTCTCTGGTGCCTCTTTCTCCAGGGTCTCTTCCCTTTCCCTCTTCTTTGGTGTGGCCTTCTTCCTACCAGTGGGATCCTTTGGGATGGAGACATCATTCTCCAAGTAAGCACCCTTTTCATACTTGGGCCTAATGCACAAGTATACTCTTGTTGCGGTCCTTCCAGCAATTGGCAACATCAAGGGTTTTATCATGTACACTTCTGGGGAGACATACTTCTCCACATAAGTGCACTTTTTGGGGTATACAAGCTTTCTCCACAAGTCACGGTGGTCCTGGTCCACCTCACTAAGGTCAAACCTTAGTCTTTTAGCTTCCTTGAAGTGGTTGACCCCTACTTGGAAATACTGCGTGGTGAAAGAGAAAGGTAGTTTGCACCATGGACTCTTGGTCCCATCCGACAGAGTGAACCTACCAATGCAGAAATGTTGATAGACAATGAACTCAACTTCTCCATCTACTAGTGCTGGCAATTGTTCTAGTATCCTCCACTCAGCCCTGAATGTGTCACGCATTTGCTTGTACCATTTCTCCAGGCATGCCTTGTGGGTGGTCATCATGGTATCACATGTGTATTTCTCAAACCTCTTCGTGGGGGAGGGATATTCATCTGGATACTCCCATATGAACTTCTCTGGCCCATCGGACACTCCAATTTCTGAGAAGACGATGGTGAGAAGAACATTAATAAACATTATCTTCTCTCCTTCTTGTGCAGCACTGATGATCTCTTCTACAATATAGGCGGACATGTTATAGATGGTCCCTTCTGAAATTTTCTAGCATACATTCAACCATGCCTTGTTTATTTGTGTCCACCTTTCTTTCCCATTCAACTTGGATACCAAGTGCACAACCAATCTCATTACAGGGTTTGGGATATCTGAGATATCGAAGTAACACGAAACCTTTTTATAATCATAGTCCTCCACGGTCTCTTAAAATCCTCTTTATCCTCTAAGTCATCATCTAATGAATCTCCTTCGTAGATAAGGCTGGTAAACTTGGAGATGAGTTGGGGAGTTATGCACATTCTACGGCTCACAAAGTAGAAGTGGTCCTCATGCATGTGCAACATCAACCATTGGTATAACCACTCGAGCTTGCCAAAATAGGGAAACTCAAATAGTTACAGTAGCCTGACCTTCTCCAATTTTACCTTCACCTCATTGTTGTAGATTGGCATTCCCTCTGGTGTCCTCTTCTCTGTTGGATGAACTAGTTCTAGCACCATTTCCTTTTATGTGGTACTTGTGTGATGATTATAGTCGCTCACGACATCTTCCTCACATGGGATACCCATTCTTTCCCAAGTAACACCCCATCTGGGTATTGCATCTCCACATACCATTCTTCATTGAAACTGGTGGTGGAAGTTTGTTTTCCTTTGCCCTTTCCCTTCTTAGGTGAAATGGTTGCCTTCTTTGGTGCCATCTTCTTGTTGGGTTAAAAAAACTCTTCCTTGCTCCTCCTCACTCTACTCTAATCTGTGGCTCAACTTTACGAAAGAATACTTCTACTCCCGTGCCCAAGCTACATAACTCTAACCTAGAAAAATATTCCAAAAGATGACGTATTCCATTGAAACCTTCTTCCCTACGCCCGTGTACTCCTTCCACTCTAGTTCAGATCACCCTAGTCACGCACTTCATATTTTCACTCTTCTTTCTTCACACAAATATTTCTTCGTGGATGCCCTAGTTCACAAGAGCTCTTCAATATTGTAATAGCAAGGTAAATAATGATGTTCCTGACCCTTTACTTATAGCTTTTTGTCTATCTCCCACAATAAATGTTATGCCACCTACCAACATACTTAGCATTAAATGCGGATTTTTACACTAAAGCCGAACTTAAGCGCTCTTGCCTATGCGCCCAATCCTGCATGAAAAATCTCTACAACCCTATGGCACACAAAAATCCTTACTGATTGAAGATTCTTATACACAAGTCAGCAACGCTGAAAGCACTTTTGTCCTTGACCTGAGTTTTGCCCTTTCCTACCTCATGTTGTTCCTACGCTTTTCATCCTTTGTATGTGGTCTTTGTAAAGCCTTCTTGACACCAAAATTTATCGTCCACCTTTTTCCATGCGTGCTTTCCTACCTTACGCACTTTTTATCTTTCATCCCAAGCCATTAAAACACAACTTTCACTTCCACCCTCTATTTCACTTCACTCTACTCCACCCCACACTAAAACAAATGTGTAACCCTCTATGCATACACAACCCTTGAAAGTAATGTGGTTACTGATGCACATGGTGTGCAAAAACAACAAAACCAAAAGGAACAAACAACAAGAAAGGAAACACAAGGAAAATAAATTCATTAAGGGAAATCCTAGGCTAACTAGAAATACTACCTTATTTATAAACACAAGGAAGACTTATTTATAGTAGGGCTTCAACCTACTCCCATTGAAATGGCCTTGGTAATCTCATCCCATCCAGCGCTTGTAATTGGAAAGTGCCTGAATCAAGGATGTACGTGATGATGTATGGTCCCATCCAATGGACTTTCAGCTTCCCAGGATGGTGCAAAAATTTAGAATCATATAACAAAACCATCTGCCCAACCTCAAATTGTTTGTTTTTGATATGACGATCATGCCATGCTTTTTGTCTTTCCTTCTCTATCTTTTGAATCCATCTAGCAAGTGATCACCTTTCATCTAGCTGCATTAACTTATCAATTCTTTCTTCGAGTGCTTGTTCATCAGCCAATCCTCCTGTGCACTATATACAATGATGGTAGCATAAATTCAACCGGAAAAAAAACCTCCACGCCAAACACCAATTGAAATAGTGTGGCCTTGTTCAACCTCTTGTAGGTTGTCATATATGCCCATAGAATGGTGATACCTTGTCATCCCAATCTTGTTTGCCAACATCAGAAATTTTAGTTAATGTGTGACTTAGTATCTTGTTAAATGCTTCAGCAGTCCCATTCATTCTTGTGGGTGATAAGGGGTGGTCTTGTGATGGGCCACCATAAACTCTGCCAACAAAATCCTGACTGTTTCATTCAGAAAATGTGTACCCCTATCACTTGTTAAACTCAACGGACATCCATACCTGTTGATTATGTTTTCCCATAAGAATCTCACTGTTTTCGTTGTTGTGTAATCCTTTGTAGGCACTTCCTCTACCCATCTTGTCAAGTAATCAGTGCCAAGTGATGATGTAACATGATCTAGTCCTTTGCGTGGTAGGTGAAATTGGTCCTACAAAGTTAATTTCCCACTTTTCAAATGGTTCAACACTGGCTATTGGTCTCAAGGGAATTTCATCCCTCCTTCCAAGTTTTCCAAGGCGTTGGAAATGGTCACATGCCTTGCAAAACTCAATACAATCCTGGTAGATACTCTCCCACCAAAGTCCTGCAAGTAGAATCTTCCACGCGGTTGCATTTCCTGCATAGTGTCCTCTTACAATCCCACCATGTGCTTCCTCCATGATTGCAATGTGCTCATGTTCTAATACACATCAATGCAAAACCTCATCATGACCTAACTTGTACAAATCTCCACTAATCAACATGTAAGGCATGACACATATAACCAACTGCTTTCTCTCCAAATCCTTCATTCCTTTTGGTGCCACACCTATTTTAAGAAACACTGCAATATCCTCTAAGTCAGAGGGCATGCACCACAACCTAAATAGTTGCACATCTGGCATGGTATCCTCAATGCTCTGCATGTCCTCCCCTGAGTCAATTCTTGATAAATGATCAGGTCCTGAATTACTCTTTCCTGGTTTTACCACAACTGAAAACTCAAATTCTTGAAATAAAAGGACCACCTGACATATGCGCTCTTGTAGAATGGGTTTTTTTACCAAGTAATTCAATGTCATGTGGTTAGTGTAGAATATGAATGGTGTCACCAGTATATACTGCCTAAATTTATATAGCGCGCAGATCATTGATAGTGCCTCATGCTCAGTATTTGTGTATTTTTGTTTTGCTAGTGTCAATTTCCTACTGGAAAAACACAAGGGGTGATCAACAATCCCCTCACCAGGTTGTGTCAGTACTACTCCAATGGTTGTTCCTGAGGCATCAATATGCACATGGAAAGGCTTATCCCAAGAAGGGAAGCATAATATGGGCACAGTAATAAGCCTATCCTTAAAAGTGTCAAATGCCCTTTATTGCACCCCTCCCCAATGAAAGGCACTCTTGTGTTTAAGTAATTCCTCCAAGGGCATGCGGCGATCTTGGCATATCCCTTAATAAATTTCTTTTAGTACCCCGTATGCCCAAGGAATCCGTGCACTACGCTCTGACTGGTAGGCTCCCCCAATCCCACAATAACTGTAACTTTGGCGGGATCCACCAACAAGCCTTCCTTACATATAATATGCCCCAATAGGGTTCCAAATGGAGTAGAAAAGACACATTTCTTAATGTTGAGGGATATCCTCAACTTGCTGACATCTCTCAAACATCAGCCTCAAATTGTCACAATGGTCTTTTACTAGCCCATACACAGTCCAGTCATCCAGGTAGACCTGAAGAAATTTATGGATGAAGTCCTGAAAGGCTTGTACCATGATGCGCGAGAACATGACAGACACATTCTTCAGCCCAAAAGGCATGACCGTGTAGGAAAAACTTCCCCATTCAGTGGTGAAAGTTGTCTTCTCCTGGTCTTCCTTTGCAATTCTAACTTGGTGGTACCCTAAGAACCCATCCGTGAAAGAATAGACCTCATGCCCAGCTACTCCTTCCAGAATTTCTTCAGTGAAGGGGGTTGGAAAAGGGTCAATGACACACACTGCATTCAAGTCCCTATAATCAACACAGATCCTTATCCTCCCATCCTTCTTAATGCTTATGACCATTGGACTTACCCATTATGATTCCTCAATGGCCTCAATAATGCCTGATGTGATCATCTTTTCTATCTCCTCCTTGATCCATACACATAAATTTAGATTCATCTGATAAGGTCTCTTCTGAATCGAGTGCGCACCTTCCTTCAACTTGATCCTCATTTCCCCCAAGGAGTGGTGAATGCCTTTGAGCTCATGGTACCCATGTGGGAACAAATCCTGAAACTCACGCAAAAGGTCAATGATCTTAGAAACTTCTTTCTCCGACCAATAATCCCCAATGATAGCTTCCTTAGGTTCTACCTCTGAACCAATGTTAACCTTATTTGTCTTCAAGGGTTCATGGTAGGTGCGCGCTCACTCATCAGCACTATCCCTAACTTTGCGTGTACCTTCAAAATGGTTAACATCCAGACTCTCCATTTCTTCACCATCTATCACATAGACCATTTTTCCTTTTTCCTTTTCCATGCACGTGTGCTCAAGCTATGTCTCTTCTGATTATTCCTCATCAAAATGCATCTCCAAACTAGGTTCACCTAATAGCTCAAGTATCCTATCTTCCGCCATAGTATTATCTCACATTGTAAGGTTCTTGACCACTTGCAATGCCTTATCCAATGATGGATTTGTACTCTGATACTCGAAAGCTTGAATGAGATCAGCCAACTCCTGCCAATTCCCTGTCTAACGGCGCATCTCTGAGTGAATGTACCATGTGTGCACATAGCCTTGTAAGGTGGAATACAACTTATGCACCCATAACAAAGGTGGTAAAGCTTTTGCGCCTTCCATCTAGGCCTTCTCACATGCTTAGATATTACATGAGGTGGGTTCTTTTCCATGTTAGTCTTGTATGAAAGTGGGTGCATTGCTTCTGGAAAACCTAACAGAGAACACAGTTCTCACCTCGCACCATTCTAGAAGGCTCTCACGATGTGCTTCCCACCAATGCGCTGTGGTCCCAAGCAGGTTATAGCTGAGCATACCTCTTCTTTCGTTATCATTTTTCCACTGAGCCTCCATTTCTCATAAGAAATCATCAGGGTTAGCTCCTCCAAAGTAACTTGGTAACTTCTTCCCTCTTAGGCACTTGATCGAGTGCACTTTTGTTACCCTTGTCACCGATCCTCTCAACTGTCACCCAATTAATTCATAAGTCCCATGTGCCCAATTGTCACATGTTATGTTGGTTGTATCACTCATAGACTGAGCATCTTCAAACTGGATAACTCCTTCTGTAGGATGAATTACCTCAGGGTCTCTAATAGAGCGCACATAGATTTTATCAAGGACTTCTTCTCCCAAGGGCTCAGTATAGGGCGTTGATTTCCCATCTATCAAGGGGATGATGACTCGTTCCTCCTTGTTCTCAAAACTGATATACCCCTTGTTAAACCATAGGTCAACATTGTTTTTGTAACACCAGGGGTGCCCAAGAAATGCTGGAAAGTTATCCGCCTCGACTAGCGCCAAGACTTCAAAGTCTCCAATGAACTTGGCCCCTTGAATAGTGATAACCACATCCTTCAAGACACCAATGGGCATTTCCTTTGTCTTGTTTTCCATATACAACACATTCGAAGATGACTATAATGTGGGCCTTCCCATTTGATGTCATGCATCCAAGGTGAGAACATTGACTTCCATGCCCGTATCGATCAGAATATTTCTCAGAAGCCATCCATCTACAATAACATTTAAAGTTATCTCTTTGTCATAGTCAAGGATGTGGGGAGGAAGGTTAGCATGCAGAACCTACCTCTCGCACTCTCCTCCAGCATGTGGTACCTTCTCCCGTAACCATTCTCCTAGCAAGGGAATGATATTCTCTTGCCTTAACATCTTGCATACTTCCCTAACCTCATCCAGATCCTTCTGCGGAGCCTCAACATTCTTCCTTTGCTCTAAATGCCTTGATTTCTCCTTCAGACACTAGATCTCTCCTTGTAGACTCCAAATCACATCCATAGTTTCTTGATACACCTCTTTTTGATGAGTAGGGTCTAGATAATTCCCATGTACCACTTCTTCTCTTGTAACCAATGTTCTTTGTCTTGGTATCTCCCTGGCACGCGTGGCCTCTACTCGCGTCGTCACCAGTACAGGTTCTAGTCCTGACTCACGTGCCACTCTTGGCATCCACTGTGAGTCAACCTTCTTTATGCTTACCATCCCAGTGCCTTTGTCTTTCTGGTGTTGCTGGCTCATGTGCTCAAAAAAAATAGGGAACTCTTCATACTTATGTTTCTTTCAACACCACAGCATTGCAACAGATCAAGACACGCATGCTTATAATGCTCTATAGACCCACAGTTATAACAGTTTCCTCATGCGGAACTCACTTCTTCCTCCTTCATGGTTACCATGACCATGAAATCCTCCTCGGAAAACCTCTTCCATGCACTCCTCCATCTATGTGCCCTTCATAGTGGTGATCATCATCCTTGGAACTACTTACAAGGTTGGTCTGGCACACACCAAGATCAATGACATCATGTATCTAGTCAATTAGCCTACAATATTTGGTGTCATGGGTCGTAGAGGTACAAATCTTGCAATAGCAAGACACATTCTTATAGATCACACAGCTGCAGTAGTGGACACCTACTTGCATCATGATCCCCATGGAAAATTTCATAATCTACTATCATGGCGCATACCGACCTCTGAGGAAAATTTTCCTTTACATGCCCCTCTACCTCACAATCTATGCACCACAGACCACTGCGAGTCTCATGTGCCGAGTTCAAAGATAGATTTTCCAACTGCTTGGCCATTGCAATAATTTGAGCCTCAAGGAAAGGGCTAACACTAGTATCTACACTTCCAATAGCCTCAGCATGCAAGGCAACCTCCAAGGCCTCGCGCGGGTCCGTGAATGTCTTGTGTGAAAGCACTCTTCTAAATGGTGTTATTAATCCTCCAACAAACCATTGAGCATGCTGAGAAGGATGAATATCATAAGATAGTCTTTGACAAGAGAGTTTTGAACCATGCATCATATTCCTGCACACTCTCTATCCTTCTTTATTAGATTTCCTTCAAGGTGCTAATGCTCTTCTACTCAAACTCAGGGATATGGAATTCGGCTAAGAAGGCATTCCACAGTGGTGTAATCTACCACCATCTGATGGGGGTCATACTTTTGGTACCAACTATGTGTGCGCCCCTACAACTTCGTTGCAAACTGACTTGCCTTTCGCTCTGGGGTAGTGATCCCCTTTGCGCGCCATAGCAATTCACACTTGTGTACATGCTCTGTAACATCCTCAACACCCTTGTACTTTGGTAGATGTAAAGACATCTCAAAAAATACTTGTGGAGGTGGCTGAGGCCCTTGTCCTCCTGATCCAAAACCTTGATTCCCTCTGGTGTTTCCTCCACCACCAGATCCATTGGATCCACCCAGTCCTATCCCTCCTAATCCTCTAGATCCACCAGGTCCTCTAGCTCCTACTCCACCAAATCCTCCTCCTGTAGCTGGTAACGGGCCTGAAGTGGTTGCGCCTAACATTCCCAACATTCCACTGAACTATGTGCCAATGGTTTGTGATATTGCTCCGCTACCAGATGTGTATCCTGTGCCACTCCCAGATGTGATACCAAAACTTTGTGTACTTGTAATTTTCCCAAAAATCCCTCCAAACATAGGAATTGTTTGTGTGGCCATAGATGTCCCAAATGAGAAGTTATACCTCCTAGGTGCAGATCGGTCACTTCCACCAATACCAACTGGGTTAGCAATAATTATTTCTTGATTTGGAAAACTAAGCGCCAGGGGTTGGTCACCAGGTGGGTTTAGATGCACACCGATGACTCTCCTTTCTCCACGTGATGAACTCTCATCAGAAGTTGAAGGGGTTTCTCTCTCGTGCTTGCCAAGATGGGGTAGCACAGACTACTCAGGTTCCATGTCCTCTGTGTGAACCTCAATTCCTTCCCACAACATCTACCTCCATAGATCCATCACTCCCAAAACCTCACATTGTCTAGCCAACTCCCTTTCACGTGCTTCACTATACTTGAGTCATCTCTCTTCCCTCTCCTTTTCCGCCACAAGGTCTGCCATCTTCCTCCACCCTAGTTTCCTCACCCAGCGCTCAGAGAAGCTTAGCTGACCATAGGGAATGCCTCCAAACTTAGCATAATGATCAAGATCTTCATAGCCAATGGGATAGCTCACAAAAATGATCCTCTAGGTTCCTTTAGGAACTCAAACTCAGCAACCTCTAGACAGGAATACGTAGAAATGGTGTATTCTAGGGTATAATTGGTTAGCACTCTTTTCCACCAGTGATCAACAACACATGTCCAAGTCAGATCCACATCCTTTAGCCTCTGGTAATCATCTTGGGTCCACACGCATGATCTATAGTACCAGCTCGATCTGGATGCATATGCTGAAAGCCATTCATACAATTCTACTAGAAAACAAAAAAATAAGGTCTCATACAACTCATGATATAGGTGTTCTTCTACCCATCTACGTGCATCAAACTTAGGTCCAGTACTAAATATTTGAGCAAACTCATCCTCTGTGCTCTTAAACCATTCTTCGACACTTTCCAAGGTCAAGTGCTCTATCATCACGCATCATCCTCACAATAATGTTGAAAAGAGGTCTCGGCAATAAAACCAAGATGTAGTCATTTTTATGCCGTTAGAATAACCTTCTAATCCCTTGTGCGTCGGCCTATCACCCAGTGGGCACTGGACACTCACCCAAGGCATGCGCAGGTGTCGAGCCCCTCCTTTATGTGAGCATTGTGAGAAGATGTTGTCATTGATGACAAATTAAGTGCAGAAAATTAAATGATCATGCATACATTCTGAAAGCATATGATGAGTCATTTACACCAACATACCCATTTTGATAACAAAAGAAACATCATACAGATAGTAGATCTGATCCATAACATAAAGAAAAGGTACTAGGGTTTACACCCATGAACAATATATTTAGAACATAACCATATATTCATGTTGATCATAGTTCAGTAACCACATTACATTCACAAGAGTCATAACAAGCCAATATAGAGATCTAACTCAGGTATCAATAGTTCTAGCTATTCTCCTTATTACAAAAATTTAGCAGACCCATCCCCCTAGATATGTTAACATTCCTACAATCCTCTAATGAGAACCCCAATCCCTAGAACCTCCTATTATTTCTACAGAGCTTCACCTTTCATCCTTTCTATGATGATCCTGAAGCTTCCCCTCATCGACCCATATGGTGAATGCTCTCTCCAAAATGGTCCTCTCTCCTTCCCCCCTTTTTCTTCTACCCAAGCATCTCTATAAATAGGTCTAGCACCCACCACCATGCCTTCCTTCAGGAGCAGATCGATTGCCAAGTGTCAAGGTGGTCCTTCAATGGAGCATGCTTCTTCTGATTTGAGCTCTCCACTTTCTACAATGATTTCTTTCGAGAATGTTCCATGTGTATAATATTCTTTCATTGACCACCAAGTCGTCAGGTTGGCACCTTATCCACTCAGTACGCCTAGTCGGGTCATGTTTTTCCTCAAGTGCCTCTTGGAAATCCGAATATGACTAAGTCCTGAAATCCTTTGCTCTACCTTGCACGTGTGTCGTGGTTTCTACTAAACCCTTCTAAAACCCTTGTCCTATGCACTTTTCCCTACGTGCCCATCCTCTTCACTGGTCCCGCATGTGCACACACCCTTTGGGACTTAGTCAATATTTTGAGGCCCAACAGAGGCTCCTAATGAATTAGTGGCCACATCAGTTGAAGTAATTAGAAATCTCCTTATGGATTCCAGAAAAATTAAATTACCTAATTTTTATGAAGTTATTAAAGAAACATTTGAAGAGTACATGAAAAAATAATCAAATCAGTTTGGAAAGATAAAATCAAGTAAAGGAGCAAGTAAAAAATATAAAAGAAAAAAAGGCTTGGCTACTGTCAAACCTATCAACAAACACTAGAAGGCATTAGCAGAAAAAGGCAAAATAAAACAATCAGTGGCCAATATAGAAAAATAAGAAGATGAATCTAAAGAAATAGAAGAAATATCTAGTCCAAAAGAAAAAGAGAGCACTCCATCACCAATACATCCACGGGAAAAAACAACACCTCAATTCTCAGAAGAAGTAGAGCCATGTGTGGAAACACACTTAACTAGGTTGGCCTTTGAGTAGTATAAAAAATGCTTATCTCCAAGTGGCATATCCCAAATAGCTCAAGAGTACAAAGCCAGTTTAGGGAGAGAAAAAATGGCTATAGCTAAGGCCTTGGTTTAATATCTAAACAAATTTACATTAGACATTGGGGATATTAGTCACTTACTCTCACCTGAGTTAGAAAAGGAGATGCAAGAATAAATAGAAGCAGAGGAAACACATCGTCTAAAAGACCTTCAAAAGAAACGATTAAAAATAAATAAAAAGAAGCAAAAGATTGTTGTAGAACAAAACTGCTTCAAAGAGGAAGAATTAATTGGGTTATTAATTAAAACAAGAAAGGAAAGAGAAGAAAAAGTATAAAAAACCCACATCTCCAGACTCAGAACATATAAAGGTAGTGGTGGAGGAAGAGAAAAGGAAAATCCTAGATACAAAAAAATAAAAAGTTGTTGAAGTGGCTAGACACAAGAAAACACAATTATAAAAACAAAAAGAAGAAGAAGAAAAACAAAAAGAAATAGAGCAGGTTAAAAAATCGTTGAAGAGGAAAGAAAGAAAAAAGAATTGGAAGATGAAGATAGAAAAAAGAAAGAAGAGGCATAAAATAAAAAGACGGAACAACAGGAACAAGAAAAACAAAAGCAAATAGAAGAAGAAAGAAAATAAAAATAAAAACATGAGAAAGAGGAGATAGAAAGGAAGAATAAAGAGGAAACATAAAAGAAGGAGAAAGAAAAAAAAGACCAGAAGGAGAAAGAAATGAAATAAAAATAAGAGAGAGAGAGAGAAACAAGAGAAGGAAACAAAGGAGAAAAAAAAGAGGAAGTAGAAAGGAAATACAAAGAAAGAAGGGAACAAGAAAGGAAACAAAAGGAAGAAGAAGTGAAGTAAACAGAATTGGCAATGAAAGTACATAAAGAAAAAGAAGAATAAGAGAAAAAGATAAAGGATGAGTAAGAGAAGAAGGATAAGGAGGAAAAAGAGAGGAAGGCACAAGAACATAAGAAAACACTTCCATCACAAAAACAAGTTTTATTGCTTCAGAAATTTACACAGAGCATCATACATGAGCAAGAGGCAAAGAACACCATTTACAGAGCAGGGGAGGAGGTTCAGACTCCATTTTTGACCCTGGGGAAGAAAAGAAGAGGGGAGGTAGAGAAGAAGAATGAACAACAACTTTTACAATGAATCCTGCCCTTGTATTTATAGATTCGATCAGAGAGAAGAAAGAGAGAGAGAGAAGTGGGAAATGCAGGTTGAAGCTCAACCACTGTTATTAATGCTTTTGATAAAATCTGCCCACAATATGTTGCTTCTGGCTCCCCAACAGGTCGAATCAAATCAGATCTGGTATTTGAAGAGATTGGATTCTGCGTTAATGGCCTAGAAGAATTTTCTTCTTTTTTTTCCTACCAGGGTCTGCAAAATATGATTTTTTTAATCCTTCCATGGCATAGAGGACATTGAGATGCTTCCAACTGTGTCAAATTTGCTATATTTTGAGCCCTTAGTCGAAAGATATGCCCCTTTGAATTTTTGCATCGATTCGGTACAAATGGGTGGGAAAACAATTTGAAAAATGGGTCCTCCTTTTGGATTGGGACACATGGTGGCTAGATTGGGAAAAAAATCAGGTATGTGGGCTCAGAACTTAACTTTTCTCCTTTTTCACAAAAAACACAAAACCCAAAAAACTCCCGCAGCCCCAAAGCTCCGCATGGACACGTGGCTCCTTTTGATTGGCTGGTAAATGTGCTTCTGTCTTTGCTTTTATGCCTTTTGGACAAAAGGTAAACCTTCAGTTTTTTCCCTGACTCCTCGCCTTGGCTTTGACTTGGGTCTATATGTTGACTTTTTCCTTGATAGAGTCACGGGCCATTTTGCAACTTTTACTCCTTTTGGGGAAAAGGGCAAAAAAATAAATTTTCTTTGACACCTCGCCTTCCCCTGGGACACACGTCAGTCTAGCTCTTGCTTGGGAACCTTCTCTCTATTTGACCCTTGAATCAGTGCCATTGAGACACTTGGCAGCCTCCGCCGGCCTGTTTGTGCATTGACTATTCAACTAACTCTGCCCCCTTTGAGGACACGTGGAGGCACCGCACATGTTTGCAAATCCAACCCAAAGTTTGCCTTTGGAGGAGCGTCAGGTTGACACTTGTCGGCCTCTGCTACTTTGTGGACTTTTTAATGGTCCTTCTTACCTTTTAGATTTTGGGCTACGTGGCGAGTTCACGCTCATTTGGATCTCCGCCTCGGGACCAACTCTTGGGGATGCGCCACACTGACACTTGGCACTCTCCACTTCCATATTCATACTTAGCCAATTTTTTTAGGCCCGTCCTATCCACCTTTGACTCTATTGACCATTTGACCTTGCCTCCACTCCAGCCTAGGACATGTGGAGATGCGGTGCTTGTTTGAGCCTCTCTATTTAGATCCATCTTTTGAGAAACACCGTGAGGACACGTGGTCTCTTCCGCTGCCTCCTCCATACTTAGTTGATTTTAGACCCTTTCCTGAACTGTTCGAGCCTGAAAACTTCCAGACTTCACTGTTTCTTTTGTTTCTTGCATCTGGTCTCTTTAAAGTTGTCTCCTCTTTCTTATTTGCCACCACCACTCCATTGTTGAGTCCTCCCTCAACCCTTTAAATATATTTAGGATGTGGAAATGCTCAAATGAACCGTTTCTTCTATTTCTTCTTGTGCATGGTCGAATTTGACTCTCTCGGGCTTATGTTTTTCACTTTGCCTAGTTTTGGGACATGAGCTCATGGGTCTATATCATTTCACTTCATGTTTTTTTATGTGTAAGGCTTGTTCTGACCAAAATTTTCGATGGGAAATTTGGGATAACAATTTGGCGACTCACGGGGACATCTTCCTGCTAGATGAAGAGACCAGTGGCCTTGAATCATACATTGGGCATGGAGTCTACTTGATAACATGAAACTGATCCTTGAGCCATTGGGATCCTGACTACAAGCCTTTTCTATGTTTCGTCTGTCTCTGAGCCTGCCCGCGCGTCTGCACTCTCGGTTTTCATAAGAGAACCTCGGAAATGGAGTTTCTAAGAGTAGAAAATTGTTTTGACTTGGGGCTTCAATATGTCCCTCAAATGGATTGTCTTAAAACAGATTTTAGTTGCTCTGCATTTATTCCCTATTTCAACTTGCAACTGTCACAGGAAAACATGAGCCTTCTTTCCTTAAATAGTTAAGATCTTGGCCTCATGCCCCTCTGAAGCAATACAAACAGAACTTATATATAAAGACCAAATCATACATGCCTCAAATGAGACATGCAGAGTGTGCATAAGCACTTCTTCTTTTGGAAACAAACCTACCTACTCTACTCTAACCAAGAGCAAATGGATCTCAAACAAATCCTACAACTGGTAGGGAGAAATAGCTTCCCTTCTTAAAAAATGGCAGCCATGCAACTGATTTAGCACTAAACGTGGCTGGTTGGATGAGTGAAAAACTAAGAATAAGCTGGTCCTCCACACAAATCATCAAGGTATCAACATTAATGGAAAATACCTCTTCAAACTAACTTGCATTGGACTCCTTGAGGCATTTATGGTGACCCTTGGTACTTTGATGATCATCCTCATGCCTCGAAGTAGGCATGACTAGTTTTGGTCTCTCCTTTGGCTCTAATGAAGCCAAGTACCTGATTGGGCATGGTCTGATCCTTTGGATGTGCCCATTTCTCTGAAATTCAACTCTAAAATTGGAGTCTTCTTGTGGACCTTCTTGGGTGGATGGTGTGAGAGAAATGATGACATCCTCCTACCTTTTCTCTTCCTCCTCCTTTGAAGAACATGGAAGAGTCATGTCTTCCAATATTGGTTCCAGGGGGTTGTTATGAAGTGCAGGCTATTGTTCCTAAATGTTCTTCTCCATGACAATAGGCTCATGTGCTTGGGATGTGAGAGATGGAGGAAAAAATGATGTGATCTTGATGGGTTCCCCTCCATCAAGGCAATCCTCCAATTCAAACAGGTAATATGTCTCTTTGTTGTCCTGCCACAGGTGCTCAACCTCCTTCATGGTGTCCTCCAGATCTACAATTGACTCACCATGATTCCCTTCATCCTCAAACATGACGTTTGAAAGCTCAAACTCTTCCTCAACATCAGATCTTGAAGGGGATGAAGTGGGAGGAATAATTGAAGGTTCTTCTATGTCCTGCTCCGCGCTTGGAGCCTCTGAAACTATATGGTCCTCCTCCACAGCCAGAATGTACTCCTCTTCTTTTGGATGAAGGATTAGCTCCCTCTTCCCTTACTTGTGCTGTAGCTGGAGCTTCCACCACTTGCGGCTTGACCTCAGCCTCCTCCATAGGCTTAACCAACAAGGGAACCTTTAAAAACTCAAATTTAGTAGCCCAACTCTTTATATTTTCTATCATTTCTTCTCTATTGGGTTCCTCTATTTGATGTTCCCCTTGGCTGGTTTTTTTAATTGTTTTCTTCCAAACATGGACTTAGGAAGGCAAGAATATTGGTGGTTGGGGAAGGAATTTATTTTGGCTCTTGTAGAGGGGAATTGGATTTAGAAGGGAAAAGGGCATAGAAACTGAGGTTAGGTGGAAGACTAGGAGATGGAGAAATGAAATCAACACTTGGGGTAGAAAGTGAGGGGCTTGACTCCTGCTTATGTTGAATGATAAAGATTGAGGAAGAGACAATGAAAGACAGGGAGATGGTGATTGCCTTACCCATTGGCAAGGTTATCCCACAATTTGCTCATAAGCCCTAATCTCCACTGTCCATTGTGCAAGTTGGGGTAGCACTTCAATCATGAAGTTCAGCTTCTCCGGAGGGCTGTAGTGTCTTGGAAAAGGGCCTTCCTATGGACAAGGTGCCCTGCAACTGATGTTGAAAGCCCTCATTTGAACTATTGCCCTTAATTGAACCATGCTAACCTCTATTTTTTGAATCTTTTATGACAACAAACCAACATCTTCTGCATAATTATCACCATTATATGCATCTGATTTTTCTTGATATGCTTCATAGTCAAACTGGTTTTGAAACTGCTCATATGGGTAAGCATAATGGTCCTAGATCTGATTATAATGCATTATCTGGAGGACTTGAGAAATACATTGGAGGTGGACTGTATTGCACTGTAAATGTGAGTTCCATGAAGGGAATGAATTCATGATTGCACCCAACCTCATGGAATGGGGGAAAATGAAAGAGATGGAGGAAGAAATGGATGAAATGAGTGGAAATGGATGGAAAAGTTGGTCTATAACTCAACCAGAATGGGTTTTTTACCAGATGGATTTGCCAGATGTGCTTGAAAGTGCCTCCAAAGGCTGAAATATTCACCAAGAGAACATCGAACTTGATGAAGTGAAGTGGTAAGGTGCTTCAGACCTGTCCCACCGGCATGCCAAAACCTTTTAGTGCAAAATCGCAGCACCCCCAAATGAGTGGTGGATCTACTTTTCTAAGGCAGGGTCATTTGGTGTGATTTACATAACACGGGACCATCTCTCAAGCTGAAAAATTACTTGCAGACTTGAGATGGCCCTCCGGAGAAAGCTGACTACTTCTTCATGATCCTAATGCTAAACTACTCCTAATAAAGAAATGACGTCTAACTACACCTATCCTAACAATGCCAAGGATACATGGAGAGAGAAAGTGCATAAAGAGGGAAATCCTACACTAACGAGGTGATAACACCAAGTAAAAGGGAAGTGCTGATCATCTATCAAAATGGCTATGAAATGAAGGGAGGTGATGTGAGCAATGGCGATCATGGATATCAGCATCATAGGACCAAATGTTAAATTCACACATAAATCCATTTCTAATACCCACAAACATAGCTCCCATATCTGCAAATGAAATGTCCAAAACATGCACGAAATACTCCAGAACGATGAGAGGTAAGAAGATGCAATGAAAACAAGTGAAGGATGAAAAAATGCATCAAAAAAACAAGTTTTATTTCTTCAGAAATTTACACAGAGCATCATACACGAGCAAGAGGCAAAGAACACCATATATAGATAGGGTTTTCCTTACAGAGCAGGGGAGGAGGTTCATACTCCATTTTCAACCCTGTGGGAAGAAAAGAAGGGGGGAAGCAGAGAAGAAGAATGAACAACAAATTTTACAATGAATCTTGCCTCTATATTTATAAATTCAATCAGAGAGAAGATAAGAGAGAGAGAGAGAGAGAGAGAGAGAAGTGGGAAACGTAGGTCAAAGCTCAACCACTGCTATTAATGCTTTTGCTAAAATCTACCAACAATATGTCACTCCTAGCTCCCCAGCAGGTCAAATCAAATCAGATCTGGTATTTGAAGATATGGGATTCTGCGTTAATGGCGTGGAAGAATTTTCTTCATTTTTTACCTACCAGGGCCTATAAAATATGATTTTTTAATCCTTCCATGGTGTAGAGGACGTTGAGATGCTTCCAACGAATGTCAGATTTGCTATATTTCGAGCCCTGAGTTGAAAGATATGCCCCTTTGAATTTTTGCATCGAATTTGTACAAATGGGCGGGAATTTTTTTTTGAAAAATGGGTCCCCCCTTTTGGATCGGGACACGTGGTGGTCAGATTGGGAGTCAAAAATCGGGACTGCTGGCTCAAAACTTAACTTTTCTCATTTTTCGCATCAAAAGTCGCAAAACCTAAAAAACTCCTGTGGCCCCGAAGCTCCGCATGGACACATGGCTCACATTTGATTGGTTGGGAAATGTGCTTCCATCTTTGCTTTTATGCCTTTTGGAAAAAAGGTAAACCTTCACCTTTTTTCCTGACTCCCCACCTTGGCTTTGACTTGGGTCTATATGTTGACTTTTTCCTTGGGGGAGTCATGGGCCATTTTACAACTTTTACTCCTTTTGCGGCAAAGGGTGAAAAACTAATTTTTCCCCAACGCCCCAACCTTCCCCTAGGACACGCGTCAGTCTGGCAATTACTTGGGAACCTTCTCTCTATTTGACCCTTGAATCAGCACCATTGAGACACTTGACAACGTGCATTGGCCTGTTTTTGCATTGACTATTCAACTAACTATGCCCCCTTTGAGGACACATGGAGGCACCGCGCATGTTTGCAAATCTGACCCAAAGTTTTCCTTTGGAGGAGTGTCGGGTTGACACTTGTCGGCATCCACTGCTTTGTGGACTTTTCAACTGTCCTTCTTACCTTTTATACTTTGGGCTACATGGTGAGCTCGTGCTCATTTGGGTCTCCGCCTTAGGACCAACTCTTGGGGATGCGCCACACTGACACTTGGCACTCTCCGGGCTTGTAAATTCATACATAGCCGATTTTTTGAGTCTCTTCCTTTCCACCTTTGACTTTGTTTGACCATTTGACCTTGCCTCCGTTCCACCCTGAGACACATGGAGATGTGGCACTTGTTTGAGCCTCTCTATTTGGATCCATCTTTGGAGAAACATTGCGAGGAAATGTGGTCTCTTCCGCTGCCTCCTCCATACTTAGTCGATTTTGGACTCTTTCCTGAACTGTTTGAGCCTGAAAACTTCCAAACTTCATCGTTTCTTCTATTTCTTGCATCTAGTCTCTTTAAAAATGTCTCCTCTTTCTTCTTTGCCTCCTCTACTCCATTGTTGAGTCCTCCCTTGACCCTTTAAATGGATTTAGAATGTGGAAATGCTCAAAAGAACCATTTCTTCTATTTCTTCTTGTGCGGGGTTGAATTTGACTATCTCAAAGCTTCTATTTTTCACTTTGCCTAGTTCTGGGACGTGAGCTCGTGGGTCTGTATCATTTCCCTTCATGTTTTCTTTATGTGTAAGGCTTGTTTTGACCAAAATTTCCGGTGGGAAATTTGGGATAACAGTAGCTAGGGTTTATTTTGCAAGTTTATGTGCAACAGTAAAACCCTATAATGAAGTGGATGTGACCAAGACTGAAAAGAAAAAGCTAAGTTTAGACTTTGAAAAGAGTGAAAGTAGAGCACTTTCTAGGACACTAGCACCTAGGGGTCTTGTTCCACTTTCCGTGATTCTTTCCAAAGAGGTTCTAGATCCCAGTTTCTCAGACAGAGCATACACAGATCAAATCCAAGCTTCTCAACTTATTTTCCATCCCAAAATTAGTCCAGATCTCCCGATACAAATTATGTCTCTCTTATATCCTATCTTGCACACTTGTTTGTACTTTACATGCTAGATTTTTCTTGTTACTATTATATTCATTTGATCGCAATCCTCTAATTAAGATTTGAATTTCTTTAAATTAGTGTTTTAAGTTCATTGATTAAGTGGATCAAAGATTGGCAATGATCGGTGTCATGTCTATAAATGCAATGATATTTGTTGTAAGCAAAAATTGGTTTTAGTATGCAACTTATAAACTAGGAAATAAACTAATTTAAATCATATGCTAACACAACTATCTACCTACCTCCGATTGAGCAATGATAGAAAGAGGGAGAATATCATATACATGTACTTACCTACAAATGGAAATCCTCCTCATTGATATCTTGGATATGCTCTTGCATATAATGCTTGAATGCTTCATATTTGTGGATTCAATTTGACAACACTTCCCCTTCTTGAGATGAATATTTCTTGCTTATTAGAATGCTTAGTGATTGATAGTTTGCTTGGATATTTTAACAACATATACTTGCAATTATTCTAAAGTGGTAGAAATGGAGGGTGACACCTCTACTTATAGTTAGAGGAAGGATAAATCAAGGGTTGGGATTGATCCATGTAGGATATGGATCAATGGTTGAAAATGCATGAGAATGAGGAAGAATCTAGAATTATAAAATTCTAGAGATTAAAAGAATCCTCCATTGAATTAAAAATTTAATGGAGAAGGGGAAATATGTGAATTTTTGAATTAAAAGGGGGAAAATGGAGAGGCTTCTAGAAATAGAAGCCTCTAGATTTTGAGGATCATCTAGCTTGTGGTTAGGTGGAGTTAATTATGCTTAGTAGGTTGATTAGATGGAGAGGATAGGTTTAGAATAGGCATAGAGTATGTGGTGGGTGGGTAGGTATTTTTAAATTATTAGAAAATAGTTAATGGAGTTTAGTTAGTAGTATAATGGAATATTAATAATGTATTAAAATGACTAAGTGTAGAATGGGATTTTGAAATGGGTAATAAAAATGGTTGGAATATAATAATTAATTATATAATTAGTGATAGGGAAGGATTAATATAAAATGAATGTGATTATTTGTTAAATGGTCATGTCGACATTGTTGGCTAGATTTTCTGCATAGCTGAAAACCTAGGCAGTCATGAGATAAATCTCCCTCATTTACCGGTGAGGCTCTCATGTAAGATTTGTCAATTAAATATGCTAATATCTATTTATGGGTATTACTTTAACCATGCAGCTCATGAACCATAGCTGTATAGTTTTGCAGCAAGTAAGCAGCTGTTAAAGAAAGGAAATATTTGATGAAGAAGGAAATAATAAAAACACAGGAAAGAAAGAGGGAAGATGTGCAACCCAATCAATAGATTACAGATTTTATTGCATGCACATAGACAAAACGAATAGAAATTAACACACAAAATTATAAGCAAAGGTAACTTTCATATCTAGATCTAGATCTAGAATAACACAAAGTTTATAAGTAGATCTAAGACAAAAAGTTAGAAACAAAATGCACCGTCGACACAATGTTCTCCGGAAATATGTTCCTTTCTATTCCTTTACTTCAAATAGCTATCAAGGGTTTCAGCACAAAGTCTGGAACATAAGAATGATGCTTACAAATTCTGATCCTTAACCTAAAGGTTCTTCCTCTACTTATAGCATGTAGAGGGAAAATTACAAATAGGAAGCTTTTAGTGAACTGGCACATGTGGAAGTTGTCAAGGAAACAACTGGCAATCTCCCTCCTGGAATTCCTCTTTGTATGACATGCATGATTTGCAATTGAAGATATAACCTTCTATTTTGCATGTCTACCACCTATTTCCAAGTAGTTGACTTCTTCAAGTAATGGATTTTAAACCAATCACTTAAGTTTTATAATTTAATTGATCGCTCAATTACTTTGTTGAAGAAAATAAGAAAAAGAAGAAGAAAGAGGAAAGTTGCAGTCCTATTCTTTTTTTCATATTCTACATGCAGTTGATTCTTTTTCCTTTGATTCTCACAAAACTGGATCTGGAAGCAGCTGGATCTGGAAGTGGGTGGATCTGGAAGCAAGTGACTATGATTTTCTTGTAGGTATTGCCTTTGAATTTTCTTCCTTCTTATCTTTGAAGCTTTTGTAGTTCTGCTCCAGTACATGCATCAGTGCAATGTTTGTCGTAAATAACTCATCATTTTTATTTTTAATTGCATATGAGCAATTAAAAATTCTGGAAAGAGCTCTGGGTGAATGCAAATTCAATGAAGGCTTCAATTAGAAGATTGGGAGCACATGCACAAGATCCTGGAAGTAATTCTCCATGCACTGACTTCTTCACGAGTTGTGTCAGAAACAAGAGGATGAATTTTTGCCAGAAGCCTTTGCAATTATGAGATCTGGATCTAGATCTGGGCCTAGATTTGGGCCTAGATTTGGGCCTACTGACTTCAACAAATTTGGAAGCTATGCATGATTCCACAGATCCTACCCTTTCATTCCACTTTACCATGGCTGGAGTAATCTTTGCCTGAGTAACTCTTTTTCTTTTAATTATGCCATAATTCTTTGTAATTGGTGCAGATCTGGAAATTTCTTCAGATTCAGAGGACATATTCAATGTACCTGACATTGATTTGCACTCTCTTTCACTTATATGAGCACCTGTAATGAATACCTGCAATTAATTCAAACAAAGACGGATTCCAGAGCATGAACACATGATTTTTAGCACAAAAATCTGCATATTAAGCTCGCTGCCCTAAAATTGGAGGCTTTTCTTGCATGCAAAGCAAGCATAAATATTTTCAACTTCACCTGGGTACTCATACTAACATGCAGATAATTAACAAGGCATAAAATAAGCTCTTCCAATCCTAGGTGCCAAACTTTGAAGCTTCCCAGCAGTGGAAAATAAACTTCAATGCAAAAATCCTCCTTCCTTGGGCACCAAAACTATCCGGGCTGCAATCCTTTGCAAAAAGAATTAATTACACCTTCACTTATGGCAGCACATGCCTATATAACCTTCAACTTTCTATTTCTAATAATTTTCGATGTTATTCCTGCCAATTAATTAATAAACAAACATGTTTATTCCTCCAACTTGGGCGCCCAAATTTGCATGCTCATGGATGTCATTAAATAAATTAATTTAATTTTTTTGTAGCCCTCTACTTTCACTTAACATCATGCTTTGACCTCATGTGTCAAAATTAGGAATTAAATCCATTAATAAATACTTCAAAAAGTATTATTTCTCCTCCAAATGGGTCGCACTTTTTATCATGCTTGGAGGTTGCATTAAATAAATTAAATTTATTTATTTTTAGCCTTCTTCTTCTAGTCTTCCTTGACTTCTATTCATGCGTTGACTTTTTCTCATCCTTGGGCACCAAAATTAGGAATAAAAACAATTAATAAATGCAATTAAAGTTATTCTTTAATGTCCAGAGGGGTCGCACTTTTTGACATGGCTGATTTCTATATAAAAAAAACACTTTTTAATGGTATTATTCACCCTGCACTACGGCTCTGAAAATCCCATTATCCACTTAAGTTGTTTGACTTCCATAATGGGATTTTTTACCAAGGCAGGTAAGAAATTCCCATCAATGCCTTAAGTGATTTTTCTTTATCTCATAATGGGAATTTTCACCCTGTAAGGCAGGTAAGAAATTCCTACCTGCCTGCTGCCTCTAATTTTTCCATCACAACTTAAGTGACTTTGCCTTCATGGGAAAAAGTACCCTGCAAGATAGGTACACAAATTTCACCTGCCTGTTGTGACCAAAAATCCCACTGTAGCTTAAATCCATCCATTCCCAAAAATGTGAATTGCTTGGGAGAGGATTTTTGTGCATGACTTCATCTTTGTAAAGAGAAGATGACTTCCTAAAGTTGATTACTTCTGGCATGGCGGCTGTAGATGATCTCTAGATACTCCAGCAAAGAAAATAGACTGTCCTGGCAAAGGAATTGACCTAGGGGAATTTCACAGAGAAAAACACGTAAAAAATAATAAAAATGAAAAATTGTTGCCAGAAGTCCTAGACAAAGCCCAGGATCCATTCCTAGTGAAAATTCTACTGGTATATGTGAATATTGACAAGCAAAACTTCAATAGGGTTAAACCGGAGCGCAATTTACTTCAAACAGGGCTTTAAATAATTAAATATAATTTTCCCGCAGACAAAACTTGGCGAAAGGATAAAACAAGTTTCGGCATCTGGGTATTTGTCAAAATTGGCTCATATGATTCACTGGGAATATCTTAACACAATACAGGCATCTTCTGGCAATAAAAACACAAAAAGACCCGTTATTTTAAAAGAACGAAAATTTTAAACATGGGGTAGTCTCAGATTTCAAGGTAAAATCTGGAGACACTAGACATTTTACATGTCTACATTTTCCCCCTCTTTGAAGTGTTATTACGGAGCAATGATAGTTCAAAGAAAAGAAGAGAAAATATGATATATGGTAAGGTGATGCCCCCCTGAAGGGGTTAGGCACAGAGGAATGAGCCAAGTAACTCCTTGAAAAGATGAGAGGCCTGTTAGTGTGAAATCACAGCACCCCCAAATGAGTTATGGATTTGGTTTTCTAAGGCAAGGTCATTTGGTGTGATTTTCATAACATTGGACCATTCCCCAAGTTGTGGGGCTTGCAAATGGGAATGATCCTCTAGAGAAGGTTGGTTCCTCTTCCTAATCCTAGCGCTAAACTACTAATAAGGAAGTAAATGCGACTATCTACTCCTAATCTAACAATTCCAAGGGACCAAGTAGAGAGAGAGCATGAAAATAAAGAAATCCTAGACTACATAGGTGATAACATTGAGAAAAGGGAACTGCTGATCACAAACCCAACTGCCTGAAATGGAGAGAGGTGAGCAGTAGAGAGGATGGACAGATGCATCATAGACCAAGGATAAAGTTCACACAGAACACCATTTCAAACCCCTTAAACACAACTCCCAAAACCTACAATGGACATCAGAGATATGCACAATATACCCTGCAATGGTGAGAGGCAAGAAGAGACAACAAAATGAGCAAAGGATGGACAAAATGCATCACAAAATAGATTTTATTGCTCCAGGAGTTCACACAGTACACCATTAATGGGAAAGAGGCAAGAAAATTCCATTACAAAGCCAAGGGAGGAGGCTTAAACTACACATTCAACCCTGGAGAGGAAAGAGAGAGGGGGGTAGGGAAGAAGAATGAACAACTTTACAATGAATCCTACCCCTGTATTTATAGATTTGATCAGAGAGAAGAAAGAGAGAGAAAATTAGGAAAAGTAGGTTGAAGTTCAACCACTGCTGTTAATGCTTCAAATAAAATATGCCCCCAAATCCATCTTTACTGCATAAATCCTTTGTTTGGCACCTTGAAGGAAGAGGAAACAATGGAAATAGATCAAATCCGATCTAGTTGTTGAGACAGATGGATACTGCATTTAAGGCCCGAAGATGTTTCCTCCATTTTCCTTTACCTAACCTTCTCAAAATTAAATTCTCAGTCCTCCATGGCATAGGTGAGGCTAAGATCTTTCCACTGGTGTCAGATTCACGATATTTCGAGCCCTGAGTGGAAAGATATGCCCCTCTTGATATACCACGTAGAGGCACCACGCTTGCTTGAAAACCTGACCCAAAGTTTTCCTTTGGAGGAGCGTCGAGTTGACACTTTTCGTCCTTTGCTTATTTGTGGATTTTTTACGGTCCCTCTTACTTTTAGACTCTGGGACACGCATCAGGTTGGCACTCGTTTGGAAACCTTTTCTCTATTTGACCCTTGAATTAGTGTCGTTAGGACACGTGGCTTCCTCCACTTGCTTCTTCATACTTAGTCAGTTTTAGACTCTTTCCCAAACTATTTTCGAGCCTGAAAAATTTGGATCCTTGTCGTTTTTCCTTTCTTTCTCTTGGATTCTCTTGCAGCAGTGCCCCTTCATTTCCGAGCCCACCTGTAACTTGTAACCTATTTTTCATCCTGGAATGTGAGCTCACGAGTCCAAAACGTTTCCCTTCATGTTTTCTTTATGTGTAAGGCTTGTTCTAACCAAACTTTCTAGGGGCAAATTTGGGATAACAAGGCCCCAGTTAGGAGATGAGGGATCAAGAGAGGATGAGAAATTGGAGGATTTGGGGGATAAGAAGCGTGAGGATTATAGGGTTAAGGGATGAAAGTATTGGAGGGTTTAGGGGATTTAAAGAGTGAGGAGTACACGAGTAGAAGGTTAGAGGATTGGAATAGAGGAGAGAAAAGAGGATTGTGGGAAGATTGATGAGTTAGAGGATTTAAAGAGAATTAGGAGATTAGAGAATTATAAGATAGGAGAGAAGTAAGGATTTAGAGGAGTAAGAAGTAGAGGATGAGAAGATTGGGAGAAAAGTAGGAGATTAAAAGAGATCAAAAAATGAGGAGATGTAGGATTGTGCTTAGATATTGGATGTCTCAGTTAGTGGTTTTAGGATGACGCCCCAATATGAGGAGGGGAAAATTTTAGGATGTTTGGATGGCATGATGTCACATTCAAGGGGGTATGTGAAGGAAATAGATGTGAAGATGGCTCATTCAATAATACATGCTAAGGGTGAGGATTGGAATTTTTGGATGAGGTTATGCCCCAGTCGAGGGGACAATATGAAAACTTGGGATGTATGATTGTGATAAGATGGGGTTGTATTGATGTGGATGATGATAGGATGAGAAGAGGATGGTATGAGGTGGGTGTGATGTTAGGATGTACCCACTGTAATCATCATTAGCAGTGAGATTATTGTGGCATGTGGTAAGGTGTATCAGGGTATGGAACTCATGGTGATGTAATTGCCAGATGTTTGTGTCCTCGTATAATTGGACATCATTTTGAAACCAAAAAAATCGGCCTCATATCATTAGCCGAAATAGTGCAAAGAAGATGGTCGTCATATCCTTGGACCATTCAAAAATAAAAGAAAGAAAAGAGGCCTCATATCATCCACCAAAACGTGTAAATGCATACAAATGCAACATTCGTGGTAGTTGATTGTTTTTAATTTTGTAACAATTTTGTGATTTTTGGAATTTTAAATAATTTTTTGAATTGTTTTCGAATTTCTTTACAATTTTTGATTTTTTACGATTTTTTTTTATGATTTTTTTATTTTTATGTTTTTGTTGTTTGGATGATTTTTTACAATTTTTTTATTTATATGATTTTTTATTTTTTATGATTTTTTTATTTTTTTACATTTGTTTATTATTTTAGGATTCTTTTATTTTTTTACAATTTTTTATGATTTTAGGTGACAGGGGAGGAAAGTTAGTGAAGGTAGGAAGAAATGGGAGGAAAAACCGTATGCACGGGGTGAGAGAACGGGCTCTCAGAAGTTTTAAGGGCATCGTGGCCGGGATAAAAGAGGTTTAACGTCCATGAGACAAGTCATTTTCACTGCGCATAGTTGGAAACGGGAGCCCTTGAGATAATGTGATGGCTTACAAGAGGATTTCTGACCATCGGGCAGACGTAGTGAGGACATACCATTGACTGGTGGCAGATGGGGCAGCAGTAAGTAGCATTGTGTTTTTTGAGTATTTTGAATTGTTGCATTTTTTGATGTTTTGTAGGGTTTTTTTGGTGAAATTTGAGCACTCTGGGGTTTAGATCAACACATATGTGACATAAATGGTTCATATGTGGTAAAAACAGCGCATATGTGTCACGACATGCCTAGAGAAAAATGTTTAGTGATTTTGCCTTGTTAAGGGGATGGGAAATGGCATGTTTGTTTTAGTTCTACGCTTATGTTGTGTTTTAGTACATATGAAATAAATAGTAGCATTTTTTCTATGGCACAAGTGGGAGAAGGTAAAATAGCACGTATGTAGCTGATGGGGTCATATATTATCACTTTTATTTTCAAATGGCACATATGTAATATCCTAACACCTTATGTACTATAGGGTAGTGTGTTTGTCGGGGTTATGTGGTGGGATATGTAGTAGGGCTTATGTCATCATTTGGGATTAGAATTAGCACTTATGTTTTATTTTAGTGCATATTTTATAAAGTAGCGCCTATGTAAAATAGTGCTTATGCTGGGTAGTAGCACTTATGTAAGAATGTTGGTTTAGCTGGGATAATGAGCAGGAGTGATTAAAATGGGATGGGTAGGATGAATAATAAAATGTAGCGACTAATATGGGTTGTATAATGTGTGCAGGCTAATTTGGAGGCCATGCAGGTGATACATTGACAGTCGGCTTCCCTGAGACATTTATTAGGGGGTGTAGATGTGGAGACAAAGAAGGACGAGGAGCCATTGTTGCATATGTTGGGGATTTTACATGTCGTGAGGATGCCTTTGATGCCAGTGGATTGGGGTTTGCTTATAACATTGGTAGAGTGGTGGCACTCGGAGACGAGTACCTTCTAGATATTGACTAGAGAGATGATAGTGATATTAGAGGATGTTTACCGTATTTATCGACTTCCTGTGGAGGGGGAGCTCATTGTATGGCATAGGCTGAGGCCTGGGACTAGACTGTGATTGTTGACCAATGTAGAGGATGCACCTCATGAGGGGTTGCGGATAGACTTGGGTGTGTATTTCAGAGAGGGGTATATGGAGACTATGTCATTGTTTCTATGCTCTTTTATTAGTTGCATTCTATTGTTAGATGGGGGAGGGAAATATTTCAGTATCGGATTCGCAGATGTAGTGCATGCTATGTGGCAAGATGAGATAGTGTTTACTGGGCCCCAGTGGTATTGGCATGGTTATATCATGAACTGCATAGAGTAATGTATCGAGGAGGCAAAAATATTGGAGCCAGAATTTTATTACAGATATGGAGTTATGATCACATAGTCATGGGTGGTCCTATTGGGATTCATCAGCAGCGCTAGAATAGAGAGCCTTCAGCGTATGGGTGACATATTACTAGGGGGAGTAGGGAGAATTTGGGTGAGATAGATTAGTATATGTGGCAGATTGATGAGTTCCAAGTTAATCACATTACATGGTGGTCATATTAGCAGTATGAGGTGTGGGAGGTATATCATGTACATTTGAGGAGGATTAACACCTTATTATTTGGTGGGATTCTGGCCCTATACAATAGAGTGGTATCATTTGTATTACGTATTGTGATAGTTTGGGGTTATGCATGACATACCTTCGGGTTGTCATATATTTGCTCGGACTACACGGGAGATGAGGGAATGGGGTGTTATGATTCCTATAGATGTAGCGAGGTCCAACTTGGATGATGTATAGGTTATTACATGGGTACCGTTACTAGCTGTGGAGGATCCAGGGGCTGTACAGAGATATGTTGAGTGGTGGGTAGAGATTAGGCCAACCTAATTGACATGACCGTTAGGTGGTATGATATTTTTGCATGGCCACCATCAGGTATATAAGGGAATATCATAAGGACATGCATTAGTGCTACACAAACCCCAAGGACAGGCTAAGGAGGAGTTATAGTGGGAACCTCCAGTGATTATTTTGGGTGGTCTAGCAATACAATAGCCAATTTTTCATTCACTTGCATAGAGTCCAGATAGATAGAAGATGGATGTGATGGAGGTGGATGATGTTATATGGCCATTGCAAGCAGTTTTACCAAAAACAAATATAGCAGGGTTGTTGGGTACATGAGGATCAAAATCAAGTTGAGTTGATGGGTCAGAGTCAGGAGGAGGAGGTGGATCAGGGGATGGGGGTGCTAATCTACAAGCACAAATGGACATGTTGGAGAGTGAGGCGTATGTGCAAGCCATGGAGATAGCAGGATTACGGGCTAGAGGTGCATCTCACATGAGAGATGTACAAGCCTTAAGATGGGTAGCAAGTGTGTTGTCATTAGTGGTGAAATAGAGGGAGGCTAAGATTACATGACTAGAGGGGGAGTTGTTATAGATAGAGCAGGTGGAAGATCAGTTGAGACAAGAGAGGGATAGAGTTACACGTCACTGGGATAAATATCAAGTGAAATGGGATGCTTATACAGTGAGATAATGCGCATTAGATTCCACAACGAAGGGGAGTGAGTCACGGGGTGCATCACAGGGATCAGGGGAAGCAGCCGTGCCACCACCGAGTTCATCATAGAGATCAGGATGGATGGTTCCTCTGGGCATTGTATTGTTGCAGTAGTATCAGGTTTTGATGGAGGAGATGTGTTATTATGAGGATATTTTGATGCAGGAGTGTCCATATTTTATACTTTATACATACCATGTAGCTCGGCAGAGAGAAGGACAGGGGTCTCAACAGAGATTAGGATAGATATCCAATCAGAGATTAGGACATGCTATAGCCTCTGGGAGTACTACGAGTATTACACAGCCTCCACCACATGGAGCAGGGGATGATACTAGTAGCTCATCACAGTGATGAGAACCATTGTATTGTATTATTTATATTGTATCAGATATGTGGTGACCATAATGATCACATTTTTTATGTATATATGTAGATGATTTGGGATGTATCATTATTATTTTTGGATGAGATGAATTATTTCATGTACATGTTATAGGAAATTTTGTGATGACTAGGATGGTTTTATGTTTTTGATGTATATTGATGATGTAGGGAATGTTTCATGGCGATGTTTTTGATATTGTTGTGTTGTTGTTGTTTTGATGATATGGATGATATGATGTGATTTGACTTTATGTTGATGATATAATGTGATGGATGTGATGATAATTTAGTACTTTACTTTGTTTTGATGTTGATGATGTATAATGATTTAATAGTTATCATGATGATCTTGTGATGTGATGATGGTATATTGTTTAGATGATTTGATTGATGATGTGATGATTTTGGTGACATATGATGTAGATGATAATGTTGTGTTATTGTGAATAGTATATGGATGTGATGATTCTTATTTATATTGCTTATATGATGTGTAGGGTGTTAGTTATGATGGTGAATTTGATATGTATATGTGTATAGATGATGTGATGAAATTTGGGATGTTAACTCATTTTATTATGGTTAATTATAGAGATTGTGATGTAGTTTGATGATGGATAGTATTTGTTTTTAATGAATTAATATTGTTAAATTAGTGTATTGGTGATTATGAGATATTAATGGGATGATGATTATTGTATATTGCTTTTGTGGTTAGGATGGCATATGATGTGTAGAATGTGATTTATCATGATGGTTTATTTATGAGGTGATGTGTTGGATGTTAGCTCATGTTATTGATGGATATGGTGAGTAATAGAGGGATGATGATGTATTTAGTGAGGTATGGTTGTGATAGGTAGTACTTGTCATTGTTAGATGGTTTCAGTGTTAGTTATGGATTATGGATGAGATGATGATTTTGTTAGATGTAAGTTATGGTTCATTTCATAGATCACGATGTTTGAATAAATGGATGTATAATGATAGTTGGATGGTAGTGTATTTGTCTATGTTATTGATGTAATGATGGTATTTACATATGGAATGGGTGCTAAGTGTTGTTAAATTTGTAAAAATATTTACAACATAACCATTTCCTTAAACGTGGCAGGATAACAAAGAGAAAAAGAAGTGGTTTTAGAAGGGGTTAGTAGTAGTAGGAGGTAGATGTGGAGGGGGGATGAAGAGAGATGAAGGCCTCAATATCTTATAAGGGTTGCATTACTCGGCATTTGACTTAGGTTCCCTTAAAATATTTTTCCCAAGATATGATTGTGGACAATGCGACGTTAGTTAGGATCAAAATATGTATTCCTAAGTATGACATATCCTTTTCTTCATATGGATGGTCAGAAGAAATATGGATTGAGAGAATGGATACTATAAATAGGGTTACTTTCCCCTAGTGTTTCGAATTCATGTTGTAGAGTGCTAGTAGACATAGGATCTGAGTTACTATAGCACCGGAAACCAGTTTTCACTATGGTACTTTCCCAAGGCACCTCCGAAGTGGTTTTCACCTTTGGATGGATTATTTTTATTTTTATTTTTATTTTGACTTTGGGGAATGGATATTTAGGCATATAAGCATCAAATATGCATGATATTCATGGGCTTGTCCATATCATACCCATCCATAGTAGTAAGCGTATAAACACCTGAACCAAATTTGGCTATGACGACATAGGTCCGAGCCAGTTAGGTTCGAACTTGCCCTTCTTTTCGTGATCAACATAAGTGTTGCGCTGATTTTATTTAAGGACTATGTCACCAAATTCAAATTTGCGATCTTTGATGTGCTTGCTATAATTTCTATGGAGGTGGTTTTGGTAGGCTTTTAGATGGTCCAAGGCTTGCAGGCGTTTCTCATCTAGGAGTTCATGTTCTTGAAGGTGATGGCCACGATAGTCTTCATTGTCAATGAAGTTTTGGAGGAAAATGTGTAAAGATGGGAGGTTGATCTCAATATGCAAGATTGCTTTAGTGCCAAACATAAGGGAATATGGAGTGGAACTAGTGGGAGTGCAAATGGAGGTGCGATATGCCCACAAGGATGGATATATTTGTGTGTGTCAATCTTGTCCTGCTTGATTCACTAATTTTTTGAGGATACGCTTTATCATTTTTTATTAGATGTTTCTGATTGGCCATTTCCTTGTGGATAATAAGGGGTGAAAATTTTGATTTTAATGTGGAATTGGTCACAAAGTTCACTGACTTATTGATTTTTAAATGACTTCCCATTGTTTGTGATAAGGACAGATGGAATACCATATCGGAAAATGATGTTGTTGAGGATAAAATTACATATTTGTTTGTCAGTAACATAAGTAAGTGGAATGGCTTCGACCCACTTAGTGAAGTACTTTTCTATAGTAATAATAAACTTGTGACCATCATAGGAAGTGGGATTTTATTTTCCCATGAGATTGAGACCCCAGGTAGAAAAAGGCCAAGGGGTAGTGATGGATTGTAAGGATTAGGATGGTGCATGGATGAGGTCCGAAAGCTTTTGACATAGGACACATTTGTGGATGTATGAACATGCATCTTTTTCCATGTTGGGCCAATAGTAACCGGTTTGCAGAAGTTTCTTAGCTAGGGCCATACCACTTGTGTGAGCACTGCGAATTCCCGTGTGAACTTCAAGAAGTGCTGATTTGGATTCCTAGGAATTTAGGCATTGTAATAGAGTTTTGTCAAAGCTTATATGACATAGGGTATCACCAAGGATAGTGAAATGAGAGGTACATTAGATGATTGATTTGTGATGTCTATAAGGGAGGTTGGGTGGAAAAGTATGGTCATGGAGGTAGGTATAGATATCACGGTATTAGGGAGAGTTGGGACCAATAATCTCACATACCATCTCAGACTCAGGAATGTCATAGGTTGGGACCATTAGTTGCTCAAAAAAATTGTGAATGAAATGCGTCTGAGGGCATATCCAAGAGGGAGGTGATGGTAGCCATGGAATCTGTTGATTTATTTCTTGTACAAGGGACCTGTTCAAACTAATTATGCTAGAAATAAGCCTTGAAAAATTTGACCATCCATTTATAGGGAATTAATTTTTCATCTTTGGTAGTATATTTGGCATTAACATGTTTAATGATTAACTATGAATCACCAAAGATGTTGATATGATTAATATTCCATTGAATGGTTATCTTTAAACTGACAATGAGTGCTTCATATTTAACTATGTTGTTGGTACAAAGGAAAGGAAACTAGAAAGATTTAGGAATTAATTCACCTCGAGGAGTGATGAAAATAATGTCTGCTCCCGAGCCATGATGTGTGAAAAATCCATCAATTTATAATGCTCATGTATATAACTCTGCAATAGTACATATGGATTCATCTGGGAACCAAGTGATGAGTGGTGTAGAATCAGGGACTTGCGCTTTTGCTAACTAGTTGGCTATAAATTTTCCTTTGATAGATTTTTTATTAACATATTAATTGTCAGATTATCTCAAGATCATGTAATGACATAGTTTTTTAGAGGTAAAGATAATGGCAAGACACGCATTTTCCATAGGAGTATAATTAAGCTCGTAAGCTATTGTGTTTAACTTAAATAATAAATGGCTTATTCTTTTCCATGGTTCTCAAGTTGTGCTAGGAGTGATCCAAAAATTGACCGAATTTTTTTCTTTGACCACGGACCCCTATAGGCTTTAATTTTTTTTCCAAACATACCCCATTAAAATAAACTTAAAGCAATGCAAGAATTAAAATACATTGCACACAGGTTGATAACGGAGTTTAGAAAAATGCCTACGTCTCTGGGTTCATTAATAGAATCGATATATTATCTACTTCCAAGACTTTAACAAAATTGCAATCTAAGCATGATAATACTGAATACAAATGGAAGAAGAACATTTACACCAAGTAGCTACCCTGGTAGATTCAATCCAGTATTCTAATCATGAAGACCTCGATGCCTTCGTTGCACAGTACTAATTCTTCTTCCAAAAACCTCCACATTTCCACTGTGTTGTGCCAAGTCTCCAGATGTCAGAAGACATTAATTGTTGCCAATGAGCTCAAAATTGAATCACAACCCTCCTCCAAAGCTAATGGTATAACGACTCATCCAATGTACTAAGCTTCTGAGATCTATTGTTTCTCTAATGATGTATCTAGTCCCTCAACTCCATGGAACCTCCGGGATCCAACTTGAGAAGTCTCTTGATCAGCGAGTTAATAAATAATAACTCCCAAATGATTTGAAGATGCCTATTAAATAATAGGTCTTTTCTTGCCGATAACAAATAATATTGGTCCTCAATATGCCTATAAAAATAAATAGGACTTAATATCATCTTGTCGATAATAATAATATCGGTCTAGAAATGATGACAATGCCTTTCTAAATATGATATAGGTCTTATATCTCTCCATAATGCCTATATTAAAATAGGGTTTACATCACCATGATCATATTCAAACTTCACCAATTGTTCTCCATGGTTCGAGCTTGGAGCATTACTTATTTGATGGAGAGATCCTAGAGCTTCATTATCACCTATAATAATAATATAGGCCTCTATATTATCTCCATAAATCCTATAAATAGGCCTTAGTAATATTTGCTCCAAAAGTGCCTATAATAATATAGGACTTTTATTCCTCCACATAATGGACTATAAAAATAAATAGGATCCATTATTTCCTTCACTCGGACTTAATCTCCTAAGGATTCATTTTGAACTCCTTGTACTCCATAATCATCCTTCACTGGCTTGAGGCTCTTTGGAGAGGAGCTCATAGAAAGCTCAAATGAGCTTATGTGAAGCTAAGCTCAAAAATTAAGCTTGTTTCTTCTTTGAATGGAGGGACGAAGGATTTTATAGCCTCTAAGCATCCCGCTTATCTTGTTGATAAGCCCCATCATCCAGCTCATACCTTAACAAACTCGATGACCAAGTTAGTTGGGTCAGTTTGAAGATAAGGGGAAGGTCACAGGTTTGAATCCCCCACCTCCTTATTGGCTGGTCGGTTCAACGACCCTAACTGTTGTGACCTTGCCTACCCATGTGGCCCGTCTACTCGGCAACCCGTCCATGTGTGATTGCTGCCACCTGCCATGTCCACTTTTCACTCGCCACTTCACATTTGACTGCACCTTTCATTGCCCTGTCCTCCACATTGTGCCATGTGTCTATAACCACGTCTCTAAGCTCACCATCTTTATCCACTTACATGTGGATTATCCCATATTGATTGGGATTGGAGAAAGGAAAATCCTTAAAAGTTTTTCAACAACCCAATGTACACGTGGCTTTGGCCATGTAGATGACTTTTCCCACTGATGCCAAGGGATACCCATACTGCGTCCATTCTTGAATCACCAAGTCATCGACCTTATCCACATCGAGTAGGGAGTGGTTGTAATAAGGCTTTAAATAGCCTTGGACCAACTCATAAACCATGGTTATTAAAATCAAAATAGCTCAATCGTTGGCTCGATGAGCTAATGTTCCAACTCACTCTTGCATGCCTCCTTCAATAGCTCACCAAAATATTCTAATAAACTCACCTATTGTGAAGTATAACTCAAGGCATAACTCAAACTCACCCCTTCGCAACTTGCTCAAGTCGTTGCATAGCTCAGTGAGTTGGGGTATAAACGCTAAGTGGTGGTAGGCCACATGGTGGCTTGAGGACCCACCACGTTGAATTTTTTTTTGTCTATCACATATGAAGATGATGACAATGTCAAACGACGAATACCGGAGGTATGAACCTTAAAGAATCACCTTCCCAAGATCATATTTTCCACTGCTTCGTGACCCGGTCCCATCTAGGGTTGACTGTAACTTTGACTTGCCACCAGATATGCGTATGAACTCCATTTGTAGCATTCAAATAGTGGCCAGAAAGCTCTCGGAGTGATATTCCATACTATAGTGATCCTTGGAGATTTATGAAACAATATGTCCTTTGTATTATCCTCTGGATCACACCTCCCTAATGGGAAAGGATTTTGTCCCAAAAATCTTGTGAATCAAAATCACATTGCTAAGAAGAGATCTACGCACTATAGTACTAATTCCATAATCAAACAACTGATGACTCAATCTCTAATACCTGTGGCACTTGGGCTCACTGTCTCCTGTTGTGCCACTTTGAAATTTTCAGAAGACCTCCATGCCTCTATTATATGGTGCTAAGTCTCATTTCCTTTGTCTTGGCTTCTGCATCTTCCCTCGAAGGGTCTTACACTTCGAAAATCCCTAACACTTGTACTGCCACATTTTCCTACTAAGGTCTTACTCTTCGGTAACAAAAAAGGAATATACTATTACATTTTCCCTCTGGGGGTCTTACACTTCAGCAACATACTAGCCTGCATGAAAGTCAGATATTGTCTTCCCTCTAGGGGTCTTACACTTCAGAAGATGTCATGTCCATGTACTGATACATCTACCTTTCGGATGTATGGTCACAATGCACTTGAAGCAATACTCAAAACATCATCCGAGTTAATCTCTCTATGGACTTACACTCTTGTTGATGTCAAAAAATATCAAGTACCATTTTGTTATATGGTAAAAATGCCACTACACAGAATGAAGATCTGAACTGATACTGCAAGCTCAATTGTCTACACAAATGGCTGACAAATCTCCAAGCTTATAAATATGAGTTAAATCCTATTGTAAGCTATAACAAGTACTCAAAATATAATTAGGAGATATAATGGATTAATCCAAATATAAATGCAAAAAAAATACTGAGTATGGTAAACATGTCCCTCAACCTATCCCACCAATCTAGACTCCATAAGTACAAGTTGATGCCATCACTGTCTACTCATCTTGCACTAATCAATCTGCTTAGAGAATAACAGGTTTGCCAACAAGAACAACTAGCTTTGATACTAACTTGATTTGAAAATTGACCGATTTTTTATTCAACCACAGATACCTATAGGATTTAAATTATTTTCCGAACATAACCCATTAAAATCAACTGAAAGCAATGTAATAATTAAAATACACTTCACACAGGTTGATAACAGAGTTCAGCAAAATGCCCAAATCTTCGGGTTCATTAATAGGACCGATATATTATCTACTTCCACGATTGCAACAAAATTACAATCTAAGCATGATAATACTAAATACAAATGGAAAAAGAACCTTTACACCAAGTAGCTACCCTGGTAGATTCGATCCACTATTCTAATTATGAATACCTCTACCTCCATTGCATGGTTCTAAGTCTTCTTCCAGAAACCTCCATGCTTCTATTGTGCAGTGCTAAGTCTCCAGATGTCAGTAGACATTAATTGTCACCAACGAGCTCAAAATTGAATAACAACCCTCCTCCAAAGCTAACGGTCTGATGAATCATCCAACGTACTGAGGTTCTGAGATCTACGGCTTCTCTGAAGCTTTATCAGGTTCCTCGGCTCCATGGCATCTCTGGGATCCATCTTGAGAAGTCTCTTGATCAGTGAGTTAACAAATAATAACTCCCAAATGATTTGAAGATGCCTATTAAATAATAGGTCTTGTCTTTCTGATAAAAAATAATATTGGTCCTCAATGTGCTTATAAAAATAAATAGGACTTAATATCATTTTATTGGTAATAATAATATCGGTCTTGAAATGATGACAATGCTTATATAAATATGACATAGGTCTTATATATATCCATAATGCCTATATTAAAATAGGGCTTACATCTCCACTACATCGCCACGATTGTCTTCGAACTTCACCAGTTGTTCGCCATAGCTAGAGCTTGGAGCATTACTTCTTTGACGGAGAGATCCTGGAGCTTCATTATCACCTATAATAATAATATAAGCATCTATATTATCTCCATAAATCCTATAAATAGGCCTTAGTAATATTTTCTCCAAAGTTGCCTATACTAATATATGACTTTTATTCCTCCGCATAATGGCCTATACAACTAAATAGGATCCATTATTTCCTTCACTCAGCCTTAATCTCCTAGGGCTTCATTTAGAACTCCTTGTACTCCATAATCATCCTTAATTAGCTCGAGGCTCTTTGGAGAGGAGCTCCTAGAAAGCTCGAATGAGCTTGTGTGAAGCTAAGCTCAAAAAGTGAGCTTGTGTGTTCTTCGAATGGAGGGAGGAAGGCTTTTCAAGCCTCTGAGCTTCCCACTTATCTTGTTGATAAGCCCCATCATCCAAATTATACCTCAACCAACTCGTTGTATGATTTTTTTGGGCCAGTTCAAAGATAAGGGGGAGGTTGCAGGTTCAACTCCCCCTCCTCCGTTTTTTCTGGTCAATTCAAGGACCCTAACCGCTGTGACTTCACCTACCCACATGTCTTCTCAATGTTCCATCCATGTCGACCGCTACCACCTACCACGTCCACTTTGTACTCACCACATTGGCTTTGACCACACCCATCATTTCCCTATCCTCCACATTGTGCCATGTGTCTGCAACCTTATCTCCAAGCTCACCATCATTATCCACTTACATGTGGATTATCCCACATTGATCAGGATCATAGATAGGAAAATCCTTAAAATGATTTCAATAGCCTAATGTACGTGTGGTTTGGGCCACTTCGATGATTTTACATGCCGATGCAATATAACCAGCCTACATCCACACTTGACTCACCGAGTCACCGACCTTATCCACATTGAGTGGGGAGTGGTTGTAATAAGGCTTTAAATAGCCTTAGACCAACTCATAAACCGTGGTTATTGAAATCAAAATAGTTTGATAGTTGGCTCGATGAGCTAATGTTCCAAATCAGTCTTACATGCCTCCTTCGATAGCTCACCGAGCTATTCTAATCAACTCACCTAGTGTAAAGTATAACTCAAGGAATAACTCAAACTCATCCCTTCGCAGCTCACCCAAGTCATTGCACAACTCACTGAGTTAGGGTATAAGGGCTAAGTGGTGGTGGGCCACGTGGTGGCCTGAGGACCCACCATGTGGAATTTTTTTTGTCAATCGCATACGAAGACGAAGATAAATTTTAATGATGAAGATCAGAAGTATTAACTCGAAAGCATCACCTTTGCATGATCATATTTTCCATTGTTTCATGACTCGCCAGTTGACCCGGTCCCGTCTAGGGTTGACTAAAACTTGGAACATCCAACATTTGTGCGTTCAAACTCTATTTACAGCATTTAAATAGTCACCGAAAATCTTTCGGAGTGATCTTCCATAATATAGTGATCCTGGGATATTTAGAGAACAATATGTCCTCTGTATTGTCCTTCAGATCAAGGAGAGCTCCTAAGGCATGTTGTGTAGGAGAAACATATAAAAGAAGAGGCACTCTTAGAGTAGGAGGTACTAGCACTGGAGGGTGCATTTTATATTCCTCGAGCTTGTCAAAGGAAGCCTAACAATCCTCATTCCAATCTAATTATGTGCCTTTCTTGATTAGGTGATGAAATAGGTGGCATTTATTAGCAATCTGTGTAATAAATCTTCTAATGGCTTGTATTTTACCCTATACGCTTCATAGGTGCTTGATATTTTTAATCAGGGGCATTTCAACCACAAATTTAACTTTATTTGGATCAATTTAGATTCCATGTCTAGAGATAATAAATCCAAGGAGCTTGTTAGATGTGACGCAGAAAACACGTTTCTTGGGATTGAGGTGAACCTTGTATTCTTGAAGTCGTTTGAAGATACAGAAAAGAGCCATAGGATGTTCCTCACGGGTTTTAGGTTTCCCTAAGATTTTATCAACATAGTCTTCAACGATGTCATGCATCATACCATGAAATTCAACATTATGGCATGTTGGTAGGTGGCTCCAACATTTTTGAGTCCAAAGGGCACAACTTGATAGCAAAACGTGCCCCAAGGAATAGTGAAAGTGATTTTTTGTTGATCTTCTTCTAAAATTTTAATTGATTATATCTAGAGAAATCATTCATGAGAGACAACATCTCGTGCCCTACTGTAGATTCGATGATCACGTCAATATTTGGTAATGGGAAATCATCCTTATGGAAAGATTTATTGACATCGCAGAAGTCGGTACAAATGTGAATGCCCCCAGTTTTCTTTCCTACTGCGATGATATTGGAAATCTAATTAGAATAATCAATGGGTCAGATGAATCCACCGTCAAGTAACTTCTGTAATTCTTCTTTGATAAGTAACGTGACTTTCAGATGCATCTTTTGTAGCTTTTGTTTGACCGGTTTGGCATCTTTTCACACGAAAACATTGAGGACCATGAGGGAAGGATCCAAACCAAGCATATCCACATAGGACCATGTGAATAAATCTGAAAATTATTTTAAAATTGGTGTAAAGGTGGCTTATTCATCTGCAGATAAGTATGCCCCCAGTTTGAGGATCTTGGGCTCTTCCTCCATGCCTATGTTTATGTTAATGGTTTCATCAATTAATGATGGTGATCCATCCTATAGTGTTTCAAGAGATGGAAAAATTTGATCCATGCTTGGATCATGTTCGAGAGTGGGGAAATCTTGGAATAATTCTGCAAGGGGCTCCTCTTCATCAACATGACAAGAGGAGTTGGGATGAGGGATATTAGATCGGGATTGAATAGAGAGGGAAGACTCACGTTCACCACAGTAGGAATCAATGTTTAAACATATCTAGAAACCTTTTTTATGGTCTCCAACGGGTATATTGTTGCAAGTTCCCATGAACTCAAGAATTTCTTCATCATTCTGAAATGAGCCAAGAGGGGCATGTTATGATTTTTTATCCCATTGAATGAGTTTTTGATAAGTGAGAGCAATATTGATGGCGAGAATAGTGGTGTCATGGAAAAGGTTAGTGGCGGCAAGGTCGTCATATCAGCTAGTGATGGAACTTATTTCAATATTATAACTGACCTCCTAAGTTGTGATGGATGTATCACTAAGGTCATCATGGATACTTTCACCAGGTGGTTGGTACCCAATTCCATGGCCATCGAGGTTGGGGATAACAAATGGAGGTTCGGGAATGCCTTGTTTATTACATCTTATTCCTCGTCTAGAATAACCCATGTGGGCCATCATCCTTTTGGGAATCAAATGTTTGTTATTACAATAGCATGACATTATAGAATTGTCAATGATCCATGTGGTGTTAGAGGGCCCAAGGTACTTGTTATCCCAAATTTGCCCCTAGTAAATTTGGTCAGAACAAACCCTGCACCTAGAGAGAATATGAAGGGAAAACATTTCGGACCAACGAGTCCGCATTCCAGAATAAGGCAAAGGAAAAAGTCAGCATTCTGGCCCAAGTCAAGGAAAGTCAGCTGTCGGAGCAAAAGGTGAAAAATTTCCTTTTGACAAAAAGGCCTAGAGACAAAAGGTGAAGCGCATCCCCCAGCCAACCAAAGGGTGCCATGTGTCCAAGCGGAGCGGCGGGGCCACGGGAGTTTTATGGATTTCATGATTCTTGCGGAAAAGGGGGAAAAGATAAATTACGGACCCACAAACCTGATTTTTCCCTAATCTAGCTATCACGTGTCCCATATTAAAGGGGACCCAGTTTTTCAAACTATTTTCCCGTCCATTTGTACGGACTCGATACAAACTTCGGAGGGGCATATCTTTCGACTCAGGGCTCGAAATATTGCAAATTTGACACCGTTGGAAGCATCTTGACGTCTTCTACGCCATGGAAAGATAAAAATCATTTTTTTCAGAGCCCTAGTAGGTGAAACATGGAGAAACATCTTCAGGCCTTTAATACAGAATCTGATTTTCTCAACTACCAGATCTAATTCAATTCGATCCGCCATTCTTCTTCAACACGCCAGATAGACAGAGGGAGCCAGAAGTGACATATTGTGGGTGGATTTGTAGAAGGTATTGATATTCAGTGTTTGAACTTTCAAAGCAGGATTCGATGCGTATCTCATGGTGGTTGGAGCAGAATTCAATTTTTCCCTCTTCTCTCTCTCTCATTCTTTCTATATATTGTAACACTTCTCATTTTTGAGGAGAGACATTCTGGGCATAGAGAAACTCTGTCAAATTTGTTTCTCGACTCCATTTTTGAGCAGTGAACCTTCTCCCATGCCTGGACAAATGTATTTGTGCTTCTATTCCAGATATGTAATGGTCTGTAGCACCTTCTAGAGCAATAAATACGTGTTTTTGTGGTGTTCTTTAACCCTTTGCATTGTTTTGTTGTTTCTCTGTGCCTCTCCCTTCCAAATTTGTTTTTCTGTGCATGTATTTCACATTTGCAGGTGCAAGATGTTGTTTTTCATGGAGTTTAATGGTGAATATGAAGATCTGGGCCATGTTACTTCTGTCTGACCTCCCTCATGTCCATTTTTTCTATTTCTTTCTCCCTTAACAGAATATCTCACTTCCTTTGCTGCTATATCACCACTTTAGTGTAAGCTCTATTTTTTCCCTCTTTCTCTCTCCTTGGTTCCTTGAAATGGTTAGATTAGGTTAGATTTAGTTTTCCTGCACTGGAGTAGCTTATGGAAGGTAGTTTAGGAAGAGGAACCAACCTTCTCTGGAGAGCTTTCCCACTTTTGCAAGGTTCCACACCTTGGGGAAAGTTCAATGTTATGTAATCACACCAGATGATTCTACCTTAGAAAAGTAGATTTTTAGAACTCATTTGGGGGTGTTGTGATTTCGCACAAACAGTTTTGGCACGCCTGGTGGGACCAAAGGTCTTCACTTTATTTCATCAAGTCGATGTGTTCTTGGTGGGATTCAGCCTTTTGAGGCACATGCAAGCACATTTGACAACTCCATCTAGTCAAAAACCCATTCTCTAAGTTGCAGAACTTTTCCATCCATTTCCACTCATTTTCATCCATTTTCTTCTTCCATCTCTTTCATTTTCTCCCATTCCATGAGGTTGTGCAATCATGAATTCATTCCCTTCATGGAACTCACACTTGCAACAATGCAATCCACCTCCAATGCATTTCCCAACTCCTCCAAATTAGCATTATAATCAGATCTAGGATCATTATGCTTACCTATATGAGCAGAGTCAAAATCAATTTGGCCATGGAGCTTATCAAGAACAAGGGGACGCATACAGTGGTGACAACTATGTGGAGAATGCTGGTTTGTTAGAGAAGATCCAAAAAGTGGAGGCTGACATGGTTAAGTCAAGGGGCATATCACAAATGAAGGTATTAAAAATTAGTTGCAAGGAACCTTGCCCATGGGAAGTCCCTTTTCCAATACATTATAGCCCTCAGGAGAAGCTGGACTTCATGATTGAAATGCTACCCAAACTTGCACAATGGACTGAGGAGATTGGGGCTTATGAGTTAGAGTCAAGACATCCTCGTCAATGGGTAAGTCCAACATCTCATAGCTTTTCTTTTTCTCTTTCTCAAGTAGAACCATCTTAACCCAAGCTCCAAGTTCCAAGCTTCCCTATTGTTTCCCAAGCGTTGTTTTCATTTCTTCATCCTCTGACCTTTCACCTCATCTCAGTTCTTCTCCATTTTTCCCTTCCAAACAGTCATCCCCTCCAAACAAACAAGAAGTTCCATCTCCCTCCTCACCAAAAACAATTGCAAAGCTGGTTCAACCCCAACCTGCCACTCCTCTTACTTTCCCAAGTTCATGTTGGGAAGATACTCAAGAATCCAGTCAAGGATAGCAGGAAGAGGAGCCCAACAAAAAAGAAATAACAGAAAATCTGATGAGTTAGGCTGCTAAATTTGGGTTTACAAAGATACCCTTGATGTTCAATCCAATAGATGAGGTCAAGGTTGAAGATCCAGTGGTCGCTGAGTTTGAATTTACAGTAGAGAAGGAGGATCATACAGTTTTAGAGGCCCTAAGTTTGGAGCAGGCTACAGGAGAACCTTCAGTTCTTCCTTCCACTTCATCCCCTTCAAGATTTGATTTCAAAGAAGAGTTTAAGCTTGCAAACTTCATGTTTGAGGATGAAGGGATTCATGGTGATCAAGTTGTAGATCAGGAGAATACCATAGAGGAGTTTGAGTACATGTAACAGGACAACAACGAGGCAGATTATCTGTTTGACTTGGAAGATTGCTTTGATGGAGAAAATCCCATGGAGATCACATCATTTTCTCTTCCACCATCCATCTTCCAAGCATATGATCCTACTGCCATGAAGGAGGGCAGTCAAGAGAAACATCTTATGTCTCACAACGTATCTCTGGAACCAAGGTTGGAAGATATGAGTCTTCCATGTTCTTCACAAGAGAAGAAAGAAGAACAACCAGCTCCAAGCCCAATTAAAAAGGAGCATATGGAGGTGACCAAGACAAATTTAGAGGCACTGAGTCATGAGCCAGTTGCACAAGAAAATACACCCCCCCCTCCCATTCAACCTCTCCAAAAGTATGATCTTTTAGAAAATCCTGAACTCATTAGCTTCATGTTTGAAGATGAAGCTTCATATGGTGAAGATAATGAAGATTTTAAGATTGCCATGCAAACGGGAGAGACCTTGTTACAGTAGGACAGTAAAGAGTTTGATTTCCTACTAGACTTAAAAGAATGTTTTGATAAGAGGGAGCCAGTTGAAATTGTAATATTTTCTCCCCCATCATTCATTCTTCAATCACAAGAACCTGCTGCCATAGAAGAGAGCATGCAAGCACAACCTGCAGTTCGTAACATGCCTCCTGAATCAAAGTTAGAAGATTTTGATCTTCCAAAAGTAACACCTGATGTAGAAGAAGAGAAGAAGGAGTATGAGGCTATCATTGCTTCCACACCATCCATTCAAGAAGGTATATAAGAAGACTCCATTCTTGGAGTAGAAATTCAGAGCTATGGGAACATTCAAAGGAACATACCTTTCCCAATCAGGTACTTGGCTTCATTAGAGCCAAGGGAGAAGCCAAAACCAATCATGCCTACTCCAGGGCATGAGGATGAGCATCAAAGTACCAAGGGTCATCATTAACACCTCCATAAGTCTGATGCAAGTCAGCTTGAGGAGTTATTTCCCATTAATGTTGATACCTTGATGATTTGGGTGGAGGACCTGCTTATTGTTAGTTTTTCACTCATACATGCAACTATATTTAGTGTCAAATCATTTACATGGCTGCCCCTCTTGAGAAAGGGAAGCTACTTCTCTCTACCTGTAGCAGGCTTTGTTTAGCATTCTTTCTCTTTGGTTAGTTTAGGAGTAGGACTAGATTTTGCTTTCAGTAGAAGAAGTACTTATGCTCACTCTGCATGTCTCATTTGAGGCATGTATGATTTGGTCTCTGTATATAAGTTTTGTTCGCATTGCTCCAAAGGTGCATAAAGCTAGGATCTTAACTATCCAAGGTAGGAAGACTCATATTTTCCTGTAGCAGTTGAAAATTCCAAAAAGAAAACAAATACAGAGCAACTAAAGTCGTTTCAAGACAGTCCATTCGAGGGACAGATTGAAGCCTTGGGTCAAAACAATTTTCTACTCTCGGAAAATCCATTCCCAATATTTTCTTATGAAAATTGAGGGTGCAAACGTGTAGTCAGGCTCAGGGTAAGAAAAAACATAGAAAAGGCTTGCAATCAGGCTCGCAGTGGCTCGGGGATCAATTCTTCGAAGTTCATATCAGTTTCATGTTTATTAGACAGACTCCATGCCCAATGGATGCTTCAAGGCCACTGGTCTTTTCATCTAGCAGACAGATGTCCCCGTGAGTCACCAATTGTTATCCCAAATTTTCCCCCAGAAAATTTGGTCAAAAAAAACCCTGCACATAGAGAAAATATGAAGGGAAAAGGTTTCAGACCTACGAGCTCACATTCCAAAACGAGGCAAAGGAAAAAGTTAGCATTCAGGCCCGAGTCAAGGAAAGTAGGCCGTTGAAGCAAAAGGTGAAAATTTTCCTTTTGACAAAAAGGCCCAGAGACAAAAGGTGAAGCACATTCCCTAGCTAACCAAAGGGTGCCATATGTCCAAGTGGAGTGGCGGGGCCACGGGAATTTTATGGATTTCATAATTCTTACGAAAAAGGGGGAAAAGATAAATTACAGACCCGCAAACCTGATTTTTCCCTAATCTGAATGTCACGTGTCCCATATTAAAGGGGACCCAATTTTTCAAACTATTTTCCCGTCCATTTGTACGGACTCGATAAAAAATTTAGAGGGGAATATTTTTCGACTCATGGCTTGAAATATTGCAAATATGACACCGTTGGAAGCGTCTCGATGTCTTCTACGCCATGGAAAGATAAAAAATCATTTTTTAGGGCCCTGGTAGATGAACCATGGAGAATCGTCTTCAGGCCTTTAATACAAAATCTGATTTTTTCAACTACCAAATCTAATTCAATTCGATCTGCCATTCTTCTTCAACACGCCAGAAAAACAGAGGGAGCCATAAGTGACATATTGTGGGCAGATTTGCATAAGGCATTGATATTCAATGGTTGAACTTTCAAAGTAGGATTCGATGCGTATATCATGGTGGTTAGAGCATAATTCAATTTTTCCCTCTTCTCTCTCTCTCTCTCTCATTCTTTCTATATATTGTAACACTTCTCATTTTTGAGGAGATACATTTTGGGCATAGAGAAACTCTGTCAAATTTGTTTCTTGACGCCATTTTTGAGCAGCGAACCTTCTCCCATGCCTGGAAAATGTATTTATGCCTCTATTCTAGAAATGTAATGGTCTATGCACCTTATAGAGCAATAAAAATGTTTTTTTGTGGTGTTCTTCAACCCTTTGCATCATTTTGTTGTTTCTACGTGCCTCTCCCTTCTAGATTTGTTTTTTTGTGCATGTATTTCACATTTACAGGTGCAAGATGTTGTTTTTCATGGATTTTAATGGCAAATTTGAAGATCTGGGCCGTGTTACTTCTATCTGACCTCCCTCATCTCCATTTTTTCTGTTTCTTTCTCCCTCAACAGAATATCTCGCTTCCTTTACTGGTGAATCACTACTTTAGTGTAGGCTCTATTTTTTCCTCTTTCTCTCTCCTTGGTTCCTTGGAATGGTTAGATTAGGTTAGATTTAGTTTTCCTGCACTAGAGTAGCTCGTGGCAGGTAGTTTAGGAACAAGAACCAACTTTCTCTGGAGAGCTTTCCCACTTTTGCAAGGTCCCACACCTTGGGGAAAGTTCAATGTTATGCAATCACACCAGATGATTTTTCCTTAGAAAAGTAGATTTTTAGAACTCATTTGGGGTGCTGTGATTTCACACTAACAATACTCATCAGCAAGCTATCCAGAATGGATAAAAGTGGATGAGCCTAATATATATTTTTTCCTTTTGTTTTGATAGATACCAGTGTTTCCGTGTTGTTTTGGCGATAGTGGGAGTTGGTAAATGTTGAATGTTTGATACTCTCTACACCCTATCGATTTCAACTTAAGTGGTGGAGTGGGTAAAAGAGGAGTGGATGTGGATGGAGTGGGTAAGAGAGGAGTGGATGATGATAAGGCACTATATTGATGTGGATGGAAGACTATTCTGTGAGACATAGGAAGTGGTGTATGATGATGGTAGTGACAATTGTACGAGTTTGGTAATAGGACAATATGGTTCCTGATAACTTTCTTCTTCGAGTGCTTTGAAATATTGGAAAGGTTGAGGATCACCGTGGATGGTAACTTCTCTGCCACCATTCAAATTTGAGACATTGATGTAGTGTAGATGGTATGAAATTAATTTCATGAATCCATGGTCGGCCAAGCAATAGATTATACGGGAACTATATGTCCACAACGTGCATACGGGTGGGGAGCACAACATGCCCGACATTGATAGGAAAATATATAGTGCCAACTGATTTGTGCTCAGTATTATCATAAGCTTGGATGGTAACGATATCTTGTTTTAGATCTAATTCATTGTACCCTAACTATTGGATAAGAGATAAGGTACAAATATTAAGAGCGGACCAATTGTCTATTATCACATGTTTAACACAGATATGTTCTATATGAACTTCAATATAGAGAGGAAGATTATGTGTGGGACTATGTGGTCGTAGGTCCTGCTAAGTGAAGGTGAGTGGAAGCATCGGATGGGGATAGAGATGGAAAACAATGGCCTAGAATTGTGTGGGGTAAATGTGATTTGGAACACGCATTTTTTGAAGGGCGTGGTAAAGGATATCTTTCTAGATAGATGATGTTTTAAGAAAATCCATAATAGATATTTTTTCGGGGGTCTTTTCAATTTGTTCAATTATGTTATATTGAGGTTGTGGTGTGGAGTTAGAGCAGGATGAAGTGGCTCCTTGGACCACCACATGGATCATTCGAGTGGTTACAACACACTGAGGGTTTTATGAGGGGGATTTGAATTTAATGATAGCTACTTGGTGTGGGTAATGGAAAATGTGGCCAACAAGTCACTCGTATTAGTATGGAACACGATGATAATTAATGTGGTTGGAATAATGATTGGATGATTAGGGTTTATTTCTAGACTTCTATTGACCCTGATTAGAAGCATGGGTCTTCCCATGATTAGGAAGGGGATTTTGATAGATCCCAAGTTTTTGATTTCGAGAGGAAGTGGATGCATTGTCCTCAATTTCAATTTCTCCTTGATCAATTAGGTCTTAGATATAATTTTTTAATTTCATACACCTATTAGTGGCATGACCCTTGATTTTATCAAATTTACAATACTCGCTTTCCTCAAACCATGGGGGTTTAGGTCTTGTTTAATCAATTAGTTAGGTTTGAGGGAAAATGACCATATTAGAAACAACTAGTTTATTAAGGATTACTTCCATACACTCGCCAAGGGGGTGTACTTTCTTAATTTAGAATCTTGGGTGGACCGAGGTTGACCCTTAGGGACAAAGATGGTAGTTGTTCTGTGGACATGTTGGATATGCTTAGTTTTTGTTACTCCATCGACGAAAATATTTTTGTTTTTATTGAATTACTTAGGCTTCTCAGACATGGAGGGTTGATTGGACTAATTGTAATTTTCTTGAGAATACAACCTAATAAGGCCTTTAGTGTCATCGAATGTATTGGCGCAATGGACTTGGAGATAGAAGGCTAGTTCTTGGTGGAGATTGGAGACAAAAATAATGACTAGCTACTTCACTGGGCTAGGGAATGTGATTCGACTAGCAAGGGCTCACCATCATTGTAAGAAGGATAAAAATATTTCTCTGATGTGTTGTTTGAAATTACACAAGTCAATCATTGTGACATCATGTTCCATGTTATACCTTTAGGGAGATGAAGGAACCATTCTAGGGCCGGACCGCCTAAGCTTTGTGAAAATAGTCTCAATAGGTAGGATTCACTATAGGAAACTTCTTGGCAAAGCATATAAAATTCCTTAACATGCTCACGGGGATCACCTTTTCCCTTATATTTTTTGAATTTAGGTGGTTTGAAGTATGGTGGGAAATGGACCCACAGAATTTCATGGTCAAAGGTGTAAGGATAAAGTTCCTCAAATTTATATTGTCATCCCTGTGTGTCGAGTTGTAACTCTTGAAATGTTTCCTTCATAGACTTCACTTCTTGCTCTGAGGTGGGTTCTTGAGGACCAACTGATGGCGGATTGAAGTTCAATTGAGAATGTTGGGATCCATGATCGTTAGATGGTTGTGGTCTAAGTTGAGAAGCTAACTGAGAAATTTGGTTACTCATTTTATATAGTTGGGACAACACGGCTTCTTTGGATACATTTGGGTTATTCTCTTTGCTATCATGTCCGTATATAACATGACGGTTGTTTGGATTATGACAGTGTGTGGATGGTGGTCATTTTCCAATGTTATCATTTTCATCTTGGAGGAGACTTTGGAGTTGGTCACGGATGTAATTAGGAGGAAGCTTTTCTCCCATATGGTATAATTGGCGAAAAGGTGCATTTTTTATTCTTCTCAACAAAGTGGTTTAGAATTTCTCATTTCCTTCCTCTTGTAAAGTATGTACTTGAGTCATCATCACTACTAGTATTCACCATGGTCTCCTCATCTTCTCCCCTAGTACGGTTTTCTTCAGCATTGGCATCATAATAATCATGGTTAAATAAATCATATTTTATGTTCTCTTCATCATTTCCTGAATGGGACCGAGTTTGTATTCTCCTAAGTGTCATTGGATTTTAGTGATGTTAGGATGTACTGATGAAAATGAGATTGTGTTAAATTGGTAAAGAATGTGAAAGAGGGTTCAGTTTCTTGGTCAACTTAACATATAATCTTAGTAATCAGATCTTGCTAGTAGGATGAAGGAAATTTGAAAGAAGGAGATAGAAGAAAATATTTACCTTAGTAGTAGAAGGCTTAGGGTGTGCCTTGTTATAAGGGCTTATAAGAATAGGATAGGTGATAAGTATATATTTTATATTCACAAGATGTTGATTATCAAGATTAGATGGTCTCGTCTATAAGAAATCGTAAGTAGAGGGTGAAAATATTTTGTGTATAGGTATGGATGAAGATGTAAGGTTATGATGATTGTTGCAATCAAGAGAGTTATGTGATATGTCAAGTTTTAGATTCTTATGGGCCTAGGTTAGGATTGAGATACTGATGGAAATGATGAATGATTAGGACAAAATTCGTGTTACAATGAGCAAGGGGTGATTGTTTGGCTTATGTGGATTAGGATGGGGAATGTGTAATATTTATTTGTATAATGGAGATGGGATGAAACGGTTTATTATTTATTTGATTTTTATTAAAAAATGTATGGTTTGGTTGATGTTTATTTAATTAGGTGAGAAGCTTTGTTATTTATTTGGAATTTTTTTAATAGAGGTGATGAAGAAGAGGGCGACTAATAATAAGTGAATGAAGGATGTGTGGTGAAGTTTATTAATTACGTGGAAAGGTGGGTTATTTATTTGAATTTTAGACAAAGTTAATGTGGGAAGCGTGAATAATCGTAAGTGTGAGATGGGTGATATATGGTCAAGGTTTTTGTTATGGTAAAATTTGTTGTTTATGGTAAGTGGATGATGTGTGGTTAAAATTTATATATTAACTGGAAAAGGATGTTTATTTGGATTTTTTTTTGTGATGATTGTGGAAGGTGTGATTAATGGTAAATATGTGATGGGGAATTTATGGTCAAAGGTCAATGATGTATAATAAAAAAATCGAGGTCAAAAAGGTCATGCTCAAAAAGGATGGATAATAGGTGTATGTTTTAATTATTGAGGATTAGTGTAATGGTAATTTACTAGCTTCGACAAGAACACTCAAAAAATTACAACCAAACTATATCTCGCTTTCAATATCACACACAAATGGTGGTGCCATAATTGGCTCTCCACCTATGTGCCAATGTGTGATTGGATAGCGAGTGATCTTGGGAAGTGCGGCCTCCTTGCACTATAGTTTGATATGTGGACAAAAGGGCTACCAAATCTAGGATAACGAGCTCTCTAGTGGAGTCACTGATTTACCATGCGGTACGTGGGGCCCAAATTTATGTTGTAAGGATGTTTTCTGAGGCTTGGGTTTTGAGACGTGGAAGCCCCTCACTTCACGCTTCTCTTAAAACAACTAAGCACTTAACCAATAATGACAGTTGTCCTTGAATTTATATACCCCGTCAGAACACAAGGCGTATCTACGTACGTGGAGGTGAATCCCATGGTCACGATACTCCTAGGACTATGGTAAGTTCATCTATGTCACTTCCATGTCACGTTACCCCCTAATAATGAAAAAGGGAGGGAAGACTAGCCTCTTCTGATCCTCGATATTGTCCTAGGATGAGAGCATACATTGTGTCATCTTCGAGTTAAAAAAAACAACAACACAAATTACAAAAGGACAATAAATACACAGAAAACAATAAAAATTAATAATAAATTTTTTATGATGGGGGACCTTTGACAAGGTGACTTGTAAGACAAAAAATGATTAGTAGTTTGTTTTATACCCCAATGTTCTTAGACCATTCGGGTTGCAAGACAAAAAGGTTAGTAGTCGTGATTAATCAATATCTTGTAACCACAAGCTTTAGGCAAATACTAATTGAATATTATAACTAACAAATTTTCCCCTTGTTCCTGGGATATTCCTGCAAAAATGAAATTTAAGAAGCTACAAAATGCCACTAAAAATCCAAAAAGTGTGATTAGTTACTTAGTACTGATGTAAAACTATTATACAAACAAACATGTTGTTTACAGGTCAAAAGCGTTGTTATAGGAACAAATGTGCTAATTTGAAAACAAAAATTCTATAGTAAAGATAGTTACATAGGGAAAATTCAGATACACATAAGTGATAATATAGTCACAAATGCGTTGAAGTATGACCAAAAGCACTACTATGGAGACAAATATGCCAAACATGCATAGTTGAGAAGTTAACAGATTAAAAAACATTGAAGTTGATGCAAAAGTGCTGATACAATTATAAATACACTGAAGTATACATAGGCACTATTATATGAACAAAAGCATTGATCCTGCATAGGCTGAGGTTAGTGGGTACAAAAGTGCTAATACATACACAAAAGCATTGATTTATGAACAAAGTGCCACGGGTTTGAAAAATCCGTTGAAGTAAATCCCCACATCCACAAAAGTCAGTAACATGTCCACAAGCATTGTTTCAAGTCCAAAACCATTTTTTTATGAACATAAGCATTGTTTGACAAGTCAAAAGTGTTGAAACGGATGACTATTTCAAAAATCCAAAATTTCAAGGTGCAAATTTTAACGAAAAATTCCCAAATTTGAACAACTTGTTTATAACACTAAATGCTACTAAAAGTAATTAAAATTTTGGGGGGTAAGCCCCATGGTGGGCATTAAAGTGTATATGTGTAAAAGATTAGATAAAATTTAGAAACGAAAAACAAAGCAATTGATTCCTAAATCTAATCTATTCAACAATACCTCAGACAGAGTAATGGATGGAAAGAAAGGAGAGATTCAATACCTACACTTACCTACATTTGACACAAATCCTTCTTTGATGTGTTGTATTTTCTCCTCATTGATTGTTGATTGCCTTTGGATTGCTTCAGATTTGTGTGGAACAAATTAGACAACACCTCTCCTTAATTACTTGATGAAGGCAACATGATTGGATGATTGGATTGGATTGAAGATGGATGATGGACTGATTGGGTGATAAAAATGGAAAAGGATTGTTATGGATTTGTAAGTTGTTCCAAGATATTAAAGCTATCTCTCATGGAGGAGGAAAGCCCAATTAATAGTCAATGGGTGGAGGATTCAATGACTAAGATTAATCCAAATTGGATTGAGATAAAGGGTAGAAGATGCATGAGAAGAATGGAAAATTCTAGAATGGAGATTTCTATAATTTCATAGAAGTCTCCATGGAGAGTGGAAGGTTTATTTGAATTTTTAAATGGAGGGAAGTTTAGAGAGGTTTCTAGAAATAGAAGACTCTAGATTTAGAGGTGTGATGATGTGATTAGGATTAGGATTAGATTAGGTTAATAAATGATGATTAGGGGTGAGGTTACATGGAAATTCTAGGTGTAGGGATGTGTAGTATAGGTGGGTAGGTACATGTAGGAATATTAAATTCCTAGGAAATGCGAATGAAGAATTAAAATAGGATAATATGATATAATAATGGATTAATGAGATTAATGATAAAAATGGGATATTGGATGAATTAAAATGATTAATGATGAAATGTTGGGATATTTGATAAATGATTAAAATGGGAAATATGATAAAATGGATTAATAATAATAATTAATCTTGTGATTAATTATTATATGGATTTAGATGATGTTGCGGGATAGATTAATCGTAATTAATCATGTTTACATTTTACCCCTCTTTGAAGTGTTATTGCAAAGTAATGACAATTCAAAGAAAAAGAAGAAAATATCTTATATTGGTGATATGATTCCCCCTCGAGGGGTTAGGCGGGGAGGAATGAGTCAGGTAACCACTCAAAAAGAGGAGAGGCCCAAGTTAGTAGGATGAGAGGATTTGAGGGTTTAAAGGATGAGGATGAGAGGATTATAAGAGTAGGAGATTAAAGGATTAGAAGATTTCAAGATTTAGGAGAGAGGATTAGAGGAATATGAGAGTAGAGGATCAGAGGAGGAGGAGAGATTGGATTTTGGATTAGAGGATGCCCTAGTCAAGGGGTTGAGATGTTGAGGATTTTTGATTAGAGGATGCCCTAGACAAGGGGTTGAGATGTTGAGGATTTTAGATTATAGGATGCCCTAGGCTAGGGGTTGAGATTGGAAGATTTATATTTGATGATGTTGTATTTGAGGATGTTTGATTTAGAGATGTTGAATTTTCAGATGCCCCAGTCAAGCGGGTAGGTTTGAGGATGATTGATTTGATTTAAAGGATTATAAGAGTGGTGATCTTTGGATGAGAGAATAAGGATTGGGTTTCATGATCTAGTTTGATTTATGAGAGGATGTTAGAAGATGCCCCAGCCAGGGGGTGAGGATTTTGGATGTTGGATGTGAGATGTTAAGGTGTGGATGTGGATATTGATTGATGGATAAAGGATTACATGAGGATGAAGAGGTTAGATAGTTAGTTAGATGAGAAGGAGGATTGGGTGTGGATGATGATAAGGCTAAAACAAGATGATAAAAGGGGGTGTGCTACCATAAAGTGCACACTGGTATCATCATTAGCAATATGATGGATGCGACATAGAGAAAAATGCATCAAGGTATAAAGACCATGGTGATTGGATTACCAAATGCATGTGTCCTCATATCATTGGACAAATTACTATAAAAAAATATGGCCCTCATATCATCGGATCATGCAAAATAAAAAGAAACAAAAGAGGCCTCATATCATTGGCCAAAATAGAAATGCAAAAGACAAACAAACAAATTCAAGCAAAAACACACACATTAAATTTTTGTATGGATTATTATTTGGATGTTTTAGTTGTTAGATTTTGGATTTTAGATTTTCAGATTTTTGGATGTCTAGATTTTTAGATTTTTGATTTCGGATGTTGAGATTTTAGATTTGGGATGGGAGGATATGGTTAAGGATAAGTAAGAAAGGATTCGGGATAGGGTAGCTAAGGAGAGATGAAAATTTATCCTACAAGTCTCAAAGTGTGTTTGGGTGAGATGAAGGGGAAGGATTGAGAGAAGCTAGATGGGTTAGATAGGATAGGGATTGGTTGAGAGGTTAGGATTATATGGAATGTGCGATGGGAGATAAACAAGATGAGGGATGTGGTTTAGGAAAAGATGGGGGATATGGAAGATGATAAGATATGGCATGAGATATATGGGAGATGGATGGAGGGATATATGTAATGTGCCCCCAAATGTAAAATAGGATGGCCTATGTGGATGGGTTTGATTTGGCCCCCAGGTTTAGGGTAGGATGGGAAGTGAGGGATATCTAAAATGAAGGATGCCCTTATTGGATGATAGTAAGGTTGGACCCAGTCATGATGATGATTGTTTGAAAGGGGCATGAGGAGGATGGGATGAAATGAAAGGGTCATCATCGGCACATGGATGTTCAATCCAAAAGGATGTGGATGTGATGGATGGAATAATATAAGGGATGGACAAAAGATGAACCTAACGACACATATTGTAAGGCAAAAATCTAACTAAAACAAAAGTGTGACCAAGGTTGCAACATGTAGGCCGTATGTCTCTATGAGATCAAATTGTGTGTGATTGTGATGGTTAATTACCACTTGAAGTGAAGACTTAATGGGAAGTGTGTAAACAAACTAACCAATGTATAAGAAGTGATTAAGTCAAGTAGGTTGATGGAAGGTGAACATAAGGTTAAGATGTGCATTTCTCTGCTGCCAGCTAGGCGTCCATAGCCCCAGCGAAGATACATTTGATTCTTGTAACAACATTTCTCTACTGTCAGCTAGGCATCCATAGCCCTAGTAGAGTTGCTGAAAAACACCTCAATAGAGATTCTTGAGGTCGATTTTATTTGATATTTTTTAATTTTCATGTGACTTTTTTTCTTTTTGATATTTGGATTTTTTTTGCATAAAGATATTCCACTCTCTTGAGAAGTCTCAAGGGATTAAATATCACTAGTGGCTTGATGCGTGGATGAAAATGCGTGTGAAGATGACATTGGCTAGAGTGTTAACAGACATGCCCAAGGGCATTCACCACAAGTTGATAACGTTTGTTAAATTGTGTGGATCTCTAGGAGGAAAATTGTTCTTGAATGTTGGATTTAATGATAAACCAAGGTCACATGGTTGTAGTATGTACTATTATCTTACAACATGTGTGAAAAAGTTGATCAAATGTTCAAATAAATGGATTGGAAGAGGATATTAATGGATGTGATGATAAAAATGGATTATATGCAAAGGGATTTGGATGGTGGGTGAAAGGAGGATGGGTGGGAAGGAATGAATATTTGTGTGTCGATGATGCATTATGTGTTCAATTAGTTTTTACGTATTGGGTATATGTAGAGGGATTAAATTATTTTTGATTGGGTTAATTCATTGGGATAGTAGGATCAATAAGATGAGTGTTAGAAATGGATTGTGATGGATTAGTGGGAGGGACGTTGTTAGTGTTAGGTTTATACCCTAAGCCTAAATGTCCTATATTTTGAGGAAGGGAGAGGGGTTCGCGAATGCCTTGTTCATGGATGCATAAGCCTTTGCCTCGATGTTTCATATTGATGAACATATATTTGGCTATAGGATATGAAGTGGATAGGGAAGATGATGTCATATGGTCATCATGAGACTGGGGGGTTGTAGTTTTATCATCTGATAAAAGGCTGGACTTAATAAAGGATGGAGGTGACATTTGTTTTGGTTTTGGGTTGGTGAGGGATGTTTGGATGTACAATGAGATTTGGATGGATGGATGATGAGGACATAAATTGGCCATAAATTACCAATATTTTTTCGTTCCAAGTTACCTTTGAAAGCGGATTTAAATGTAATCTAGGAACTTATAGTTTGCTTAAGATAGAATATAGGATGTATATCTTGTTCATTCTTTAGAAATATTTTGTTATCTATTTTGTTGATTAATCCTATTGATTATTTGGGAAAAGATGCAATGTCTTATGTATGCAGGCCATAAAGGAAAGATAATGCAAGTCTTGAGAAAAGTGTAATTGATCATGGATGGTATATCTAAACTCAAATCTGATTTCATATTCAGATTCCTCTCAAAAAATTATGCAAGTTCAAAAATATAATCATCTCAATCCGAGATCGTATGCAAAAGTTATAGTTGTTTTAAGTTCACTTTGGAACTCGCAAGATTAGTTCTAGAACTCGCAGGCTTAGTTCTGGAACTCGCAGGCTTAGTTCCAGAACTCACAGGCTTAGTTCTAGAACTCGCAGGCTTAGTTTCGGAACTAAGGATTTTGATAGTTTTGGAGAAATTGTGAAAGATCAGAGAATCCAATGGAAAATATGAGAGAGGTTTTTGTTCATAGAAATTTCATTAATAAAAACCTCATTCTGATTTGCTACAGGTATTACCAATAAGGAGAGATCTAACTTTTAGTGAGCTGCAGTTTGTGGAAAAGTGTAACAGACGAGCGCTAAAAGTTCCATAAACAAAAACATAAAAGTCAAATGGAAAATCTGAGAGAGGTTTTTGTTCATAGAAATGTTTTAACAAAAATCTCATTCAGATTTGCTACAGGTTTTACCAATAAAGAGATATCTAACTTTTAGTGAGATGCAGTTCGAGGAAAAGTGTATCAGATGAGCACTAAAAGTTCCATAAATAGAAACAAAAAATTCAAATGGAAAATATGAGAGAGGTTTTTGTTCATAGAAATGTGTTTAACAAAAACATCATTCATATTTACTACAGGTTTTACCAATGAAGATAAATCTAACTTTTAGTAAACTGTAGTCCGAGGAAAAAGCATATCAAACAAGCGTTAAAAGTTCCACAATCAAAAACAACAAAGTCAAATGGAAAATATGAGAAAGGTATTTGGTCAAAATCATATTTTGATAAAAATACTCCTTCCAATAATGTAGAAGAATAAAATCATTATGATTCTTACTACCGAAAAACAAGGAGAAGATTTGGGAGAAAATATTTCTAAAGTAAGTAAGATAAGATTTGACCCCAATAATATATCTCTCTCCATATTTTGTGGAGATGGAGATCCTAGTTGTTAGGATTGGAATAAAGATAAGATCAGATTGTATTTCCTAAAATAAGGAGTTGGTTGGATGCATGAATTATAAATGTAACCTTCCACACTTAGATATGTAATACTTTTCTCCCAAGAAATAAAGATTTGTTCTTTCCTCTCAAATATTCTATAGTTTTAAGATCTCAAAGGTATGACTCAAATCCTCTTCCAAGGAATGAGCTGGCCACTCATTCTAAGGAAGATATATATTTGTATTTATGTTTATGTTTATTCATTTGTCTTTAATTCATTCTGTTGTATTGTTTTTATCTTTGTATTGTGAAAATTTAGTTTGTTGTAAACCTGCAGGTGTTTCATTTAATTTTGCTTATTTCCCATTCAACAATTTCAATTTATGCAAGTGTGTTTACATTTCTACAATTTTGATTTCCTTTATGCAAGTGTGTTTACATTTCTACAAGTGTGCATTTAAATTTCCGCATGTGTGCTTTTATTTTATGCAAGTTTGGTTTGTGTTTAAAGGAGTTGTTTTCCAAGATCTTCTTCTCTTAATGCATACAACCTTCAGACACCAACCTGGATTGACATTATTAATGGCAAGGATTGACGAACCTCATCAATGGCAATGTTTGGATTTTGATTGGGGTTTGGATCATGGATAATGGTTAGGGATAGGATTAGGATGGAAAGGTGGTGGATAGAAAGGTACAAGGATAAGAATTCTTTGGTTAATGACGTTTTGGACATAAGACCTAAATTGTATGCAATGATTGGTCGAATTTCCATGGGTACGATGGAAGTCACAATAATAATGTTCCCGATACCAAGATGGTTTGAGAAGGTTTTTATTGTGTGATTTGATTGGGGGATGGATGATCATGTTCAAGTTTTTAGACGATGGAAAATGGTGGTCAAGGATTCTCCTAAAGGAGTGAAGTGGTTTGGGTTAAATGGTTTTGGGGGAGTAGGAAGTAAAGGTGCATGATTGAGTGGATTGTGAGATGTTTTGGTTGATTTGGATTTATGGGTTGGATTAGATTATTGTGTCTTAGAAGATGAAGGGGATGGATTTGTCCTGGGGGTCGAAGTGGATGGTGTGGGCTTGGAGGCCAAAGTAGATTTAGTTGATTTCGGATTGGTTGGAGGATGTGGTTTTGAGGTAGATGGTTTTGGCTTAGGATTAGATTGTTTGGGATTAGTAGATGTAGATGAAGGGGATGGGGTAGATGTAGATGAGGGGGATGGGCATGATATGGGGGTCACATTAAATTTGGGTGATGTTGGGGATGAAGGAGATTTGGGAGATGGGTGTGGTGTAGGAACCACATTAGATTTTGTCAAATTTTGGGATGAAGTAGATGAAATTTATATAGGAGCCTCATTAGATGTGGTAGGAGATGGTGTGGGGAGAGGATAGAGGTTAGAATTTTTAGGTTTGGGATTTGATGACTTAGGAGTCACTTTAAAGGTTTTAGGATTGGGTGATGGGGGAGGTGAAATAGGATTAGAGGATAGGATAACGTGAGATTTAGGTAATGAAGGGGTTAAGATAAAATAAGGTGTTGATGAAGAGGATGAGGGTGGCATAGGAGTCACATTAAATGGTTTAGGATTGGGGGTAGAAGGAGATGAAGGGTGACTTAGAAGCCATGGTGGATGAGATAGTTTTGATAGAAATGGGCATAGGTGATAGAGGGGATGAAATAGGATTAGGGGCTAAATTTGATGTTGGATTAGGGATTATGGGAAAATCTAGGAGAAAGTCCTTAGGATCGAATTGGGATGATGAAGTTGATGAGGATGGAGGACTAAGATGGGATGTGGGAGATAATATTTTTTGGGTAAGAGATTGGGATTGTTGTGGGTGTGTGAATGGAACTCGATAATAGGTCTGACATTGATTAGAGTTGGGAGTTAAGATTTTGTATGACCACGAATGAGTTTTGATGGGAGGAAAATGTGGGTCATGATGATTGATAGGGGATTTGGAGGTTGGGGTTTGGGATGATTGTGTGGGTTTGGGATTGGAAGCTAGATTAGAAAGGACATAAAGGAGGTCCTCTTTGCCTAGGTCAAAGTTAGTAAGGTGGTCAAAGTTGATGTAATTACTTTGTCTAGATAATGTTTTACATTGATTAGATTGGGGTGTGGATTGGGATGATTTGGTTTTATCAAAGAGGAAGTCAATGGTGTAAGAATTAGGGATCTTAGGAAGGGGACATTGTGGATAGGATTGGTTGGGGGATGATGGCTTAGGATTTGATTGGTTGATTGAAGATTGAATATCACATATTTGTTGATTTAATCGTTGGATGGTTTTTAGGATGTTATAATCAAAGGCCATGTTTGGATAGGATGTGTGGGGGATTAGTTAAGGATTAGGATTGTGGATTAAGGATGGTGATAAAATTAGGATTGGGATCGTGTGATTAAGGATGGATGATTATGATGATGTTTGATTAATTAAGATTTTAATATGATGTTATGGTTAAGGGTGTTCATAAGAACACAACAAACATGTAACACACACCCTAACTAGTCAAGTGGGTTTACAATCAAGCTATAGCCCACTTTCAATACCACACACTGATAGTGGTGCCACAATTGGCTCTCCACCTATGTGCCAATGTGGGGTTGTATAACGAGTGATCTTGGGGAGTGTGACCTCCTTTCACTATAGCTTAATATGTGGCTAACATGTTGCCTAGTGTAGGATGCACGAGCTCATTAGAGGAGTCCCTGGTATACCTTATGATATGTGGGGCCCAAGTCCATGTTACAAGGATGTTTTCTAAGGCCTGGGTGTTGAGATGTAGAATCCCCTCACTACATGCCACTCTTAAAACAAGCAAGTGTTTATCCAATAATGACAGTTGTCTAAGAATTTGTATACCTCATTAGAATACAGGGTGTGTCTTTGTGCATGGAGATGAAGCCCATGGTCACGAGACCCCTAGGACTATGAAAAGTGCATGGATATCACTTCTACGTCATGTTTCCCCTACAAAAGAAAAAAGGGGAAGGCTAACCACTTTTGATCCTCAAGATCGTCCTAGGACGCGAGAGGAGAGCATACACAGTGTTGCCTTCAAGATGAATAAGCAACAAAAGAAAACACACAAAAAGGATGATAAATGCGAGAAAATAGATGCAAGATAAAACGATTGAAAATTATGTAATGGGTTCTTCAAGAGGAGGCCCTACAAAACAAATATTAGTAGTTTGACTATAACCCCAAATGTCTTGGACTGATCATGTTAAAAAATAAAGGGTTAGTATTTTTAAACTAATTTTAATGTTTGGTAAGCGTATGAAGCTGCACACAAAGTGTTAGTAGTTTGGAACAAGAAAATATAACTCAATGTGTAGTTAAAATGAAAATATTTAGGAAAATTAAAACCATGAATAAATTATCTTCCAAAATACTAAATTAACACGTTTATTGCATAGATCTTTTCGATACCTTTCAAGGAAAAAAAATGGATTCATTTGGAGTTTGGGATAAAAAGCTATGGCTCTCGAAAGGTAGGAAAAAAAAGCAAAACAAAGGCGCCAAAATAGAACAAAAGCACCGATTCAGAACATAGGCACCAAAATAGAACAAAAGCGCCAATTTAGGACATAGGTGTCAAAAAAGAACAAAAGTGTTGAACTTATGACAAAAGTGTTGAATCTTTTACAAAAATGCCAAAGTAGATCCCTGCGACCACATAAGTTAGTTTTTCGTCCCAAAAACGTTGATTCAGGTGCAAAAGTGCTATTTCTTCTACATAAGCACTGAATGACAAGTCAAAAATGCTAATACGAAAGACTATAAAAAAATAAATTTTCTAGATGCAAATCAAAATGAAACTTTTCCAAATTTGAACAAATTATTTTTAGTATGGAATGTTGCTAAAAAAATCAAATTTTGGGGGGAAACCCCACAGTAGGTGCCAAAAAGTATGCAAAAAGTGGTGTTAGTATGCAACATATAAACTAGGAAATAAACTGATTTAAATCCTATGATAACACAACTATCTACCTACCTCTGATTAAGCAATGATAAAAAGAGAGAGAAGATCATATACCTGTATTCACCTACAAATGGAAATCCTCCTCTTTGATAGCTTGGATATGTTATTAGATAGAATGCTTGAATGCTTCAGATTTTTGGATTCAATTTGAAAACACTTCCCCTTCTTGAGATGAATAATTCTTGCTTATTAGAATGCTTAGTGATTGATAGTTTTCTTGGAGATTTTGACAACATATACTTGCAATTTTTCTAAGGTGGTGGAAATAGAGGGTGACACCTCTACTTATAGTTAGAGGAAGGATAAATCAAGGGTTTTGATTGATCCATGTTTGATATGGATCAATGGTTGAAAATGCAAGAGAATGAGGAAGAATCCAGAATTAGAAAGTTCTAGAGATTGAAAGAATCCCCCATTGAAAATTCAATGGAGGGAAAATATTTGATTTTTTGAATTAAAAGAGGGGGAAATGGAGAGGTTTCTAGAAAAAGGAAGCCTCTAGATTTGGAGGATCATTTATCTTGTGGTTAGGTGGAGTTAATTATGATTAGTAGGGTCATTAGATGGAGAGGCTATGTGTAGATGAGGCATAGAGTAGGTGGTAGGTGGGTAAGTATTTTTAAATTACTAGAAAATAGTTAATGGAGATTAGTTAGTAATATAATGGAATATTAATAATGTATTAATATGACTAAGCGTAGAATGATATTTTGAAATGGGTAATAGAAATGGTTGGAATATAATAATTAATTATTATATAATTGGTGATAGGGAAGGATTAATATAAAATGAATGTGATTATTTTTTAAATGGCCATGTCAACATTTTACATGTTTACAGTTGTAAACAGAGGTACTAGTTTGGTGGGAAAACTTAAGATTAGAATGATGTTGCTTAGAAAGTAAAATGAGGAAGCAACAATCAATCAAGATAGAAAACAAATTATGTGGTGTATCAAGATGAGTCCAGATGGCATTATGATGTACATGTGGTATAGAATCCAAGGTGTTGACTATATTCAGTCATGGGGTGAAAATATTATCAAAGAGTCAGGGGCTAGTAGTACATATATTAGAGACATCACACTTAAGTTGATAGTCAAAATGTTATAAAAATGTCATCAGTGAGGTCAATGGCATCATTGTCGCTATTAGTAGAATAATCAAGTGTATCAAGTTGTTGAACAACACCATCTAATAGGGGAGTAGTAATTGCTAGTTTCTAGAGAGTGACAAAAGATGAGAAAAGGAGTATGGTGTTACGATCTGTAGAATTTTATGCAGATGAGGATGGAATGGGATCATAACGGTGGCTAGATTCACTAACAATATAAGTATCAATACTATCCATATGGATGGATTGTAATGGAGGAGTGACAGAAGGAAGTTATGGATGGGACATATAGAAATGAAAATAATGAAAGGGTTTAGGATTTTTGGATATGGTGTGCTTCATGACATTATGTAGAAATTTAACACAATGGTGGAAAGTAAAAAGAACAATCTACGTAGCATGCATCTAAGGGAATCCTAAGATTAAGTTGTAATGAAGAACATCATACATGATAGGGTTGGTAATTTCATAGGGAAAACATGAACATCAAAATTGATAGTGCCTAATTTGGAGTGTGTAACATTATCGAGGCCACAAATGGTAGTAATAGTAGTATTGAATGCACTAGGAAAAAAGGCCATTTGCAATAGAAGATGCTTAGGATAGATATTGAGACCAGATCCATTGTCAATCAAGACCTAGTTAATGAGAAAATGTTGAAAACCTATGGTGATAAAAAGAGGTGGGTAGGTATCGAAATCAGAGATAGCATGGATATCAATGGCTTTAAAGGTAATAACCTGATCAAGGGATTTAACATTATCCATGAGAGAAACAAAACCAGTTGGTTGAGTATTAGTAGGTAAAATAAATGATCCCAAAGTAGATTTGAGGATGTCTTTATACATTAGTATTGTTTGGAGGAGTTATAAGAGGGATATCTTAGCAAGGGTATTATTAGGTTGTTATAATAGGTTAAACCCTTTAGAGGGTGAAATAGGATTAGCCACATGCAATGTAGGTGGAGGAGGCAATGATGAGTTTCCTCTATGGTTTTATTAGTGTGACATGTGGTGACAACATTAACAATGGAAAATTGATCTGTAAACTTCTCATCTTTAGATAATTTACAAGACCATAAAGAAAATATTGTTCTACTTTCAAATTTTTAAAATAACAGATTGTGGAAATTAGTGAAAAGTTCTTTACGCTTAGAATTATTTGTAGTGAAAGGAAAATAAATTGAAACCAACAAGACACCATAATTTTATCCTAGAAATCCCCAATTTGAGGGAAACCCAGTTGGGAAGGGAAATTGATCTTTCTTCCCACTTATATATATTGACCAATTCAATAGATACAAATTACAATAAGATGAAGGAAAGTAAACACTATAAACACTTATCCTATGTACTTGCTTGCTTTGTTATTGCACTCCTTGCTTCTACAATTCAACTCTAACGCTTAATTCTTCTTGTTTACTTTTCCCATGAATCGAATGACTAACTCACACTTGGTCTCTTGCTTAAATACTTGCTTCTCATGTCCTCTCGTGCACTGGAGAATGGGAAGAGGCATCTAAGGAAGAGACACGGTCAAATTGTTTGAATTTTGTGACCATTCATGGATTTATTTTTATTTTTTCGTGATAAGTGACAGGATAGATGGTGTCTGCAGACAGGTGGTTACGTAACAACCATTATGTGCAGGGGTGGTTATGCAACCACTGCTCTACACAGAGGGGCGGTTATGTAACTTTACAGTATGCTCTGCATTTTTATAACTTTTCCTTTTGGTACTGGTTGTTTTGATGAAGTGGAGTCTTCTTACATCCCTATGGAACACACCTCCCCTTCTTAGAAGGATTTTGGCCTCACAAAATCTTAGTGGGGGAGTATATGAGGAAACAATTCCCTCACTTGATTCTTTTAGTACCACTAGGCCTGCCTTGGTGTCTTCCCCTTTATTCCAACCTGCCAAGACTCCTATGGACCTCTCCTTGTCTCTCTGATCTTCTATTGTAACACTACGTTATCCTCTAATTTGACTTGTGAGTCCAAGACACAATATTCTATGGAAGGTAGCAACCGACACTCTTCTTCTTCATCAAGCATGGATGGATCATATAGGTGCAAGTTCTCATAATTTACTACTGAGTACATCTGCATGAATGGTGGCATATCAACCTTGACGGCATTTTCTCCAACCTGCTCCAATATGGTGAAGGTTCCATACCGTAGTGGCTTGAGTTTCCTTGTTTGGCCTTGTAATCTCTCCTTACTCAAGTGAAGCCAAAACTTGTCTCCAACATGAATTTTGTGCTCTCTCCTATGTTGATCATGTCAAACATTATACTTGGATTGATATTTTTCCAACTGTTCTTTCACCTTGAGATGGATTTTTCAAATCCTCTCAATGAATTTTGCTTCTCTAGTCACCTTTGAATCTCGTATCTCCCCTTCTTCTTGTTGCCCAACTGCTATGTCCAGTGAATTCATAGGTAGATATCCCAAGCATGTTTCAAATGGTGACTTTATAGTGGATGTTTGTACTGCCTGGTTCTAGGAATGTTGAATGTAGGCTAAGGACTCATCCCAAGTCCACAAAAATTTGTTATTATACCCTCTAATCAGTTGCACCAAAGTCTTGTTCACCACCATTATTTTCCCATCTATCTATGGATGGAAGGTCGTGCTCCTTTGTAACTTGGTGTCCATCTTGTCCCACAAAGTAGTCCAAAAATTCCCCAAGAACCTAGAATCTTTGTCAAAAATAATAGACTTTTGCAAACCAAATGCACCCATACATTAGCAAAAAAAAATTCAGCTGCCTCATGTGTTTTTATTATCTTTTCACATACCATAAGAACACACATCTTATTGAATCTATCTACAACAACCTATAGATAATCACGGTCATGTTTAGACATAGGTATTCCTCCTACAAAATCCATGGAAATATCTTCCCAAGGATGAGTAGGGCTGGTAAAGGCATATATAAACCTTCCTTCTTGATTTTAGGCTTGCTTGTACAACAAAGTTTACATCATCTTATGAATTTAAATACTTCTTCTTGTATATTGGGCCAATACACCTACCTTTACAATTGGGCTAAGGTATTACTAACACCAAAATGTCCCGCTACTTTCGAGGTATGTGCTTCCCTCATCAACATAAGTCTTTCTTCCTTTGGCACACAAAGCTTCCCCCATCAGTAGAGTAGCCCATCTTTGAGATAACAATATTCAATACCCATATTTTTAATCCCTTGAGACTGCAACTTCTGATATGTCACCCCAAATTATTTGTCTTAAGCATATGCCTCCCCGTAAGCTTCCTTTGTGAAGGGCCCAATCTGAGAGATAGTGGCCAAAAAAAATATTTTCTCTTGTTTGGGCGGCCTTGATAGGATGTCTGCCACCAAATTTGTGTTACCTTTCTTGTATTTGATCACCAAATGGAACTACTGAAGGAACTCCATCCACTTGTAGTGCTTTGCCAGCTGTAATTTAGATTGTGCTTGCAAATACTGGACATGTTTGTGGTTAATGTGCACAATAGTTTCTTTACCCAACAAATAATTTTTTTGTTTCTTTATTGCCTAAACTAGTGCATACATATCTTTATCATAAAAAAATATCCTCTAACTACTGAAGTGAAAGTTTCTGAATGATAACATACTAGCTTACCTCCCTATAACAACATTGCTCCTATAGCATAATCATTGGCATTTATCTCTACTTCAAAGGGCTGCTGCAAATTAGGAAGAGCGAGTACTAGAGCATGACTAATCTTGTATTTCAAAAACTCTGAAGCCTTATCTTGTTCCTCACCCCAGTCAAAATCCTTACTCTTTGCGGCTGTTGTGTGTAAAGGTGTTGTAGTAGTGGGGAATCCTTGAATGAACTTCCTGATGTATTGTACTGCTCCCACAAAAATTCTAATATCTATGGCTCCCGTTGGTAACGACCAATTGGTGATGGCTTTCACCTTCTTCGGATCCACTTGTATCTCTCCTCCTCTAACCACGTGCCCAAGATAGACAAGTGACTGTTTGGAAAATTCACACTTCTTCATATTGCATAATAGATGTTTCTCTCTGAGAACTTGCAAGACTTTTTACAAATGTGTTAGATGTTCCTCCCATGTGGCACTAAAAATCAAAATATCATCTATATATACAATGACACATGAATCTATGAATTCCTACAATACATCATTCATCAATCTCATAAATTTAGCGGGTGTATTACATACACCACATGGAAGTACTAACCACTCATACAAACCTTGTTTTGTCTTGAAGGCAGTCTTCCATATATCCTCCTCCTTAATACCAACTTGTTGATAACCCGACTTGAGATCCAGCTTTGTGAAGAATTTTGCATGTTGAAGCTGGTCCAAGAGATCATTTATGCGGGGGAGTGGATATCTGTTCTTGATGGTAATCTTGTTCAAATCACGGTAGTTGATGCACATTCTCTAAGAACCATCCTTCTTTGGCACAATCACAATAGGAAAACCACATGGTGAGGTGCTTAAGCGTATTACCCCTTGGTCCAATAGCTCCTGGAGTTGTTTCTTTACCTCTTTACTTTCGAGTAAGGATTGTCTATACAACTTGATGTTAGGTAGAGGGGACTCCTACAACAGCTGAATCTCATGATCTACCTCCTATTTTGGTGGTAACCCATTGGGAGTCTGAAATACTTCCTGAAAATACTGAATAATACTATCCAAATCCTTCATCCCTTGGTTAGAAACATCTAAAATTTCCACCCCATCTTATTTATCCTTTAATAAAAGTAAACAAAATTGATTATGATTTTCTCAAATTAGTCTCTTTGCTTGGTTAGCACTTACCATAGCAATTTTTTTCTTACGTTGGTGTGCCTAGATGTTGTAATTGATTCCATCCTAGACCCATCTGTATCGGTTCTCCCTTCTCATGAATATGGAATCCCTGATATATAAGTAAGGACTCCCAAAAACAACATCAAATACATCAAGTGGAATTACATCAGATTCCAATACATCTATATATTGAGAATTTATCCCAAACTTGAACCTACATCTTCTCATTACCTAAATCTCTACACCCTTCTTCACCCATCCCAAAGGATGTGGATGTGGATGCTCGTAAGTTTCAAGACCAAGATTCTTCACAACTGCATCAAAAATTAAATTAGATTAAGAACCAGTATCAACCAAAGCATTTACCTTAGTTCTATTGATTTGGATTTTGATCTGGAATAGTCTACTCATCTCCTCTTCCTGTACTTGGCTATCCATGTTGGTGGCTGTTCATCCAAGCCTCTCATCTACATCAGAATCATCCTCTATTTCCACCTTCCCATCTATCTTTACAGCTGTCATGTATTTCTTTGAATGCTTGGTTTGGTTCTTTGGATGTAATTCCGGATGTAACTTCCAACATGTAGCATCAGTATGACCATTGACAGCACAATTCTTACAAAAATTATTGGGATATTTACAAGTATTCAAAGTGGTAGTGGCAATCTTTTTACCTTTACCGTTCCATTTACCTTTGTTACTTGTTTGTCCCTGCTCTTTCTTTGGTTGATTTTTTGATTGTTTTGTCTTTGAATCCACTTCTCCTTGCTTCATTTCATCATTTATGTAGTATGCTTGCACAAAGGCTTCATTGAGATCCTTGGACTTCGTGGAGATGACCTTCCTTTGAAGCTGAGTGTAAAGTCCTCCCAAATACTTGGTCAAAGTATTCTCATCCTAAAATTCCATATTAAGCAACATGGCTCGTCTCCAAAACTCCATAGTATAATCCTACACACTTTTACCACTACCTTGTCTAAAGTACAACCATTTAATCATCTGGCCAATAGGATAAAATTTATCTCTAAGCAATTCTTTAAAACCTTCCCAAGTACTAACAATAGGACGTTTCTTCTTTTCACAAGTGGCTAGATGGGTTTCCCACCAAACCAAAGCATGACCTTCCATTTTGAGACATGTAAAGGTAATCCTTTGTGCCTTCGTGACATTATGCAAACTAAAGTAAACTTCCAGTTGCTTTAACCATTTATCTAATAACTTTGCATCTACTTGTTCTTCAAAGCTCTTAATTTCAACATTAGTTTCAAATTTAAAAAGAGTATGATCTGATTTTACCTTCTCTTTTACAACTGGAGTTTCTTCTTCATGCTCTTCCTCATCGTGGCTCTTGCCTATGCTGAAATGTTCAGCAAAATATCGACCCATTGAGTCCATGTTATCTTGCTTGACTGAAGCCTTATTTTGAAAATCTGAGAGTTCTTGTTGATGTCTATACATCCTAACCATCATGGTCTCTAGCATCTCAATTCTACGGAAAAATTTCTCTTCCTCCATTTGATATCAGACTCTTTGTTTGCACTTCTTTGTAGATATGTCTGGATCGCAAGGTAAAGCTTATTCACCTTTAGACCTTTTCACTGTCATACAAATCACAAGAACGAATACCACAGTCCTAGATACTTATCATCAACTTTGATACCAAAATGATTTGTAAACCTCTAATCTTTGGATAATTTACAAGACTACAAAGAAAATACCGTTCTACTTTCAAATTTCGAAAATGACAGATTGTGGAAGTTAGTGAAAATTTCTTTGTGATTAGAATTATTTGCAGTGAAAGGAAAAGGAATTGAAATCAACAAGACACCTAAATTTTATCCTAGAAACCCCCAATTTGAGGTAAAACCAGTCGGGAAGGGAAATTAATCTTTCTTCCCACTTATATGTATTGGTCAATTCAATAGATACATATTACAATAAGATGAAGGAAAGTAAACACTATAAACACTTCCCCTCTGTACTTGCTTGCTCTTTTCTTACAATCCTTGCTTCTACAATTTAACTCCAACAATGAATTATTCTTGCTTGCTTCTCCCATGAATCGAAAGAATAACTCGCACTTTCTCTCTTGCTTAAATACTTTCTTCTCATGTCCTCCCGTGCACTGGAGGATGGGAAGAGGCATCCAAGGAAGAGACACTGTTGAACTGTTTGAATTCTGCAACTGTACGTGGAGTTATTTTTAATTTTCTATGATAAGTAATAGGACCTACAATGTCTGTAGATAGGAAATTACGCAACCATCAGGGTAGTTACATAACCATCATTTTGTGTAGGGGTGGTTACACAATTACCGCTCTGTAGAGAGGGGTGGTTCTATAACTTTACAGTCTGATTTGCATTTTGATAAATTTTCCTTCTGGTATTGGTTGTTTTGATGAAGTGGAGTCTACTTTACAACTTCATGTCTACACTCTTTATAAACCACAATCTTTACTGTTCTACTTCTAATTTGAAAATGACAATCCTTTGTTTAATTAATTGTGAGAAAAACTGAACTTAGAATGATTTTACAACAAAGGAAATAACAATTCAACACCAAGATTTATCCTGGAAACCCCCAAGTTGAGGGGAAACCAGCTAGGAAGGGAAATTTATCTTTCTTCCTAATTTTATTGGCCAAATTATAAATTTAATACAGATTACAAAAAGAGGAAAGGAAGAAAATAATTTCTTTCTATACTTGGTTGCTCCGTTTCTTCACCTTTCTTCTACAAAACAACTCCAGCTCTAATGGTTTCTTTCTCACTTCTTGCATCCAACTCTGATTGCCTTCAATAATTGATTCTTGCCTATGATCCTCCTTAAATAACTGTCTTCCCATGTCCTCCCAAGCACTGGAGAATGGTAAATGTCCTTCAAGGAAGAGACATGGATAAGACGCTTGAATTCCATGTCCGTTCATGGTTTCATTTTTATTTTTCATCCATAAGTGATAGGACCGCCGGTGTCTGTAGACTGGCGGTTGTGCAACCGCTGAGGCGGTTATGCAACCAATGTTATGTGCATGAGGTGATTATGCAACTGCCACTCTGCACAGAGGGACAGTTCTATAACTTTATAGTATTCTCTACATTTTGATAACTTTTCCTTCTGGTACTGGTTGTTTTGATGAAGTGGAGTCTTCTTGGATCCCTATGGATTAGAAATACAGAGTTGGAGATGAAGCACAGAGGGAATCAAGCATTAACGGGAATGGAATCGGAGTTTATATCCACATAAGTGGGGGGATCAACCATGTGTCAAGTAGGATTAGGATAAGAACTCTTACTAATAAGCAAAGCATCAACATGGACTAGGTTAGAGGGATATTGGCTAATGCTAGTATAGGGAGATATTTTTTAGACTTGAATCAATGTACATACAAGATAGAAGATAATGACATGGTGATACAAATGAAAAAGAGGAATATAAATCTGAAGAAGATCATAAGAGAGCATTACAGTTTCGATATCAACGGGCATAATACACAAAGAATAGATCCTAAATTAGGTTAAGGATTCAATCAAAAGAAGGTTCACCAAAATGGTTAACCCTTAATTAAATTTTAGGTCAATTAAATTAGGTTTTCGATTAGATTAGAGTTGATTGCAAATATTACAAAGATGTTACAATAAATATACTAACTCATATTTGTAAGTTAGATTAGATAGAAAGAATTGGCATACATCAATGAACCTAACACATAATTGAAAGATCAAAACATATGTATGAAGGCACTTAGTTGATTTTAGATGAATTTAGGATAGATATGGGATAATGTAATAGTGAAACTAGAGGATCTGAACCTGAATAACCTTCACAACTAGGACTGGGACTATGAATCAGCCTTACTCTCGTAGTCCTTAAATGTGACAATTTTCACTCAAGGATTTATATTTTTAAAACATTAATTTGTCCTTGAATGGTAGGATAAATATGTGAATGAAATTTATTGTAATTCTATTTCATTTATGGAATATGACATATTGTAAAGCATAGTCATGAATTTAAGTGTGTTGTCACTAATATAATTATTAGGTCCTTATTTAAGTTGTATGATTTGAGAAAATGATACCTTTTGGCTAACATTGATTGAAAAGTGAGTTGACAAGCTATTGACTAAAGGATTAAAAATGTGTAGGGAAACCATATGCATGGAATAAGACTAATTTAGTGAAAAATCCTTAAGACTTATTAGAAATATCTTAGTTAACAATCTATCATTATCCACATAATATAGGCATGACATATAAAAACCTTTGACGATTTGCAATAGTTTGTCATCACCATTGAATAGTGTGAACTTGGGTCTAATAAATCTTTGAGAAAAAGAATAAGTAAGGACTTAAGGATTCAATGGGTTACATAATATCTTGTGAGATTTGACTCTGTGACTCAGATAATGTGGTCCCTATTATTATCATAAGAGCTTAGCTTGGATATCTAATATTTTCATGAGTTGTAATTGCAACAATGTGCATGGAAATAGGTACTCTATAGTTTTGGAGAAAACCTCACACTAAAGATGTAGTATGAGTGTTAGGCCCAAAGGCCCAAACAAATTCATATATTGTGTATAAATTTTCATAGTAATTTGAGGATTAGAGTGTGGTGCCACTGTGGTAGGTATACTAGGTATAAGTAACATTTGAGAATTCATAAGTATAAACATGTGAATATAATTAATAATAGTAATAGTCTGAGAACTCAACATAGAATATGAGACTATATAAGTATATTTGAAGCATTATGTTTTCATGAGTTTTTTCAAGGGAAAAAATCACGCTTGAAAGCATGAAAACCATACCCTACTTTGAATTTTTTTGCTCAAATGTCATTATGAGTCCTCCTTCATATCACCCTAATCTTTGAGTCAATCCTATCTTGCCTCTATGATTAGTACAATGTGTTATGTCATCATTTACATAGGTGATTTAGGGAAAGCTAGTGCACCCGGGTACTTCCAAGCCATGATTCATCAAGTCCAGATTCATCAAGACATGATCTTTGACAAGCTTTAGGAAAGGCTTTCCTCTAGTCTTCTTGAGGCTAGTACACACCCCTCAGAGTGGAACGAAGGACTCAAACTAATCATGGAGGTATATCAGAGAGATAATATTGTTTTGCAATTGGTTTTGGAAGAATTTGGGAAGTTTTAGAAGTTTTGGAGTGGTTTTAGCAAAAGTGGGTCTTGGAGGCTTGAGCAGTGCACAATGCAAAAACAACTCTTGAGCTTAGGGAAGCAATTTCGAGATCTCCGTAAGGAGTTAGGATCCAAACAAAATATCATCAGAAAGATAATTAATATCATTAGAGGATGGTGGTCTCAATATTTTCACAACACTTAGGAGGTTTTGTCCACAACCTGTTTTCAAGATGCAAAACCTTTGATCCCTAAGAAAAATATTATTTTTTCAGGGCGTTTAAGGATAACAAAGGTTTGAGACTATCCCCATTGTGTTTAGAAGGAAATTTTCATGCAAATTTATATAATGAAGCATCAAAAAACTCCTTTGGGAACTCAAGTCATGGCTTCGACAAGTTGCTCCCCAAGGTATGGCTTAAGGAGTTAAACAATTTTTTGCCTTGAAATTTGAGCCAATCAAAAGGTGACACACTTTTGTGCACCAACTGTCTAAAAAATTTGGAAAATTTTGTGCAAAAAAATGTGCCCCCCTCCCATTGAATCCCTTGGACCTCAATGTGACCATTTTAAGCTCCTTTTATTGACTTAAGCCCCCGTGCACCAAATTCAATCCCCCAGCTCCATCCATCAGAAAGCACCATGTGGACCAATGGGGAATGGGCACACTTTTGTGAAAAAACCATCCCAAACATTTAGGATGGTTGGGACACAAAAATGTGACCCCCTCTTATTTTGGACCTTGGTCAACCATGTGACTTTGGTAGGTTGCTAGAGTGCTATTTTTTCAACCCCCCTCTCATTCCGAACTGCAAATTACGTTGTGAAAAGTGGCCCAATAGGAAGGGGGCACAATTTTTTGCACTAACCATCCCAAAAATTTAGGATGGTTGGGAAAAGAAAGTGTGCTCCTTCCCAGCTTTAATAAATATATAAATTTTTCATTTTTGTTATTGTTTCTCAATGCTTCTAGTGCTACTTATGAATATTTGCTCATAACTTTCGAATCGATGATAAAATCTCAACGAAAATTTGAGAAAATTCTCCTCTCCTAGGAACCTTGAAGTTGTACAAAACAAAAATATGAGAAATGTCCCCAATTTTTAATGGAAACCAACTGAAATTTTGTGCCCTAGCCTCTTCTTTCAACATTTTCCATCAATCCAGGAAGCGGTTTAACTCGAGATTTTGCACATAGATTAAAAAACAAAAACCTTGAAAGAATCCAAAGTTTTTTCATCAAACCAAGGGACAGATGTTAAAATTATAAAAATAGTAAGTACCATTGGTTCACACTTTCCATTTTTTGTAAGTTTCCTAAAACGAAAAAACCTTCAAAAGAAAGAACACTGACAATTACACAAGTTGAAAACTAGGCCGCGCGGGTCGAAAAAGCAAAAAAGCAAAAATTAACTTTCTAAAAATATGAAGTATTCTAAATTAGACCTAAAACATTTGTGAACATACTTAGAATGTGAAGGAAACACTGTAGTGTAAATAACAAGGCAAAAAAGTAACCCTGCCTAAAATAGCAACTCCTGGAACCTAGTTTCCAAAAATATCAGTTTTGAGTTCCAAGTGCAGAAAGTTGAAGATGGATTCATTTTCAATTATATTTCCTATTTTTGGGCTCTACAAAAGGTTGTAATATGGTTTCATGGGTCAAATGGAGGAACGATAACTTCAAACAGGTCCTAGAAGCATCATCGTGAGCTCAATTGTATTCAAGAACAAGGCAGAGCATTGCAATGCGCAGCGGGTAGATCCATCTTCATCACTCATGGAGCTAGGTGAGTCAAATTGATTCAGTCAGGATGAGCTCAATGATTCAAAGAGTTCATTAGTCAATTTTCAAGGAGGATCATTGTGGGCATTTCATGTGTTCGTCCCGAACTCACATTGGGAAATCTCGAAACAATGTTTCTAAACACTTATTATGTGGTCCAGGGTGTCTGTGCATCATGCAGAAGTTGTGATCATCATCGGAAATATCTTCAACAAAGGTGGTGGTATCCACACTCATGCTTTAGAGCATTCTTCCTTTCTCTCTTCATTATTTCCCCTCTTCTCTACCCCTTTCTAATTCTTCGTTATGAGCAATCATGATGTTCATCTTATTCATTTAAATGTGGCTTTAGTAAACATTGTAATACATTCCCATTGATTAATATAAAAGGGAACTTAATTTCATTCATGAGAATGTCAAGAGTCAAATTTTGTGAGGACAAGCGAAAGGTCATGTGGGGCATAGCCGAAGAGTTGTTTCTAGTCTTGTATAATGTAATGACAACCTCATTCTTAAGGGTTTTCAATTTTTTACACTCAAGAGAAATATTTTTTGAGCAAAGCAAAGCATATATCTATTCTTCCACTTTCCCTACCTATTTTCCTCTATTTTCTTGCATTTTACAACTTGTTCAGATGTCAATAAAGAAAGGGATTGCTTCTTTTCATGACTCGTGAATGTGTGTAACTTTGTGTGCATGGTTTCCTCTGGTCGTTGATGTTCTAAGCATAGTTGTTTATCTCCTAGAATTTTTAAATGTGAAACTTCTAATTAGCTTTGACAAGAATATGATTTTCTACTTGCAAATTTAATTTCTCTGATCTACTTTCTCACTCCCCTTCCCCTAGCTTTCAACAAATACCTCCCTTATAATTTATTGTAAGCATTTTCCGCAAGTACATTATAGTGTGCCCGTTGGATCCCCGACCTCCTGGACAATAATTTTTTTTCTTTTTTTTTCATTCACAATAAAGTGGAGTTGTGCCACCCAAGCAGAGGGACCTAGAGTCCCGCAGATGTTGGCAAGATAACCAATAATTTGTCCATCTGAGAAATTTTCTCGCCAACACATTCAAATGTTCATTGTTCATTTCCTTGGGCATGAATTCCTTATTTAGCCTCCATCAATTTTCCCTGGCCACCTAGATTAGTGCATTAGTTTAAATAGAATGTAGTTCAATATATTCTCCAAATATTTTTATATTTTTTTCATTAATTTTAATGTTCTTTAAAACGAATCATCACTATAAACATTACAATCATGTGCATCGTAAACATGTATATTGGAAGTATTGACATAAACAATATTTACATTCACATTTGCATCATCCATATTAGTGTCGCAAGAAGAAGAAACATGCATATTAATGCAAACCATTCAATCTAACACTTTGTCTAATTGGTATTGTTGACCTAACATTTATAATTGGCATGATATATAAGCATGAAATCACTGAGAAAACTAGGACTAATGATACAAAGAATTTATAATTACACCTGCATAAGGAAGGAAAGGGTGTTTAGAGACCCTAATAATAAAAAATCAATCTAAAATTAGATATTATAAGAGATATGTAGGAAACCCTAGAATGATAAAATGAAATTCTAAGGCTTGTGTTCAATACAAAAGTGGGTTCACCAATTATTTTAATTGGGTTTTAAGGCCTAAATTAATTAAAATAAATGCATAACTACACTATATAAGTAAATAGTAAATCTGATCTAAATCGTGTTAATAGGAATATAAGAATTTTAAAAAGGAAGTAAAAGAGCACGAGTGAGGAAATACCCGACCTAGTTATGTCATGTAAATGATTGTATTGATGATTTAATAGAAAGTAAATCTTAATAAGAGGATTGGGATAAATAATATAATATCATAAATACGTAAGATCTAACATGTAATGACAAAAAAATACAAGAAATAAGAGGATTAAAGTGACTCAGTTGATAACACGATGTTTGTGCCCAACCTGGGATGTAATATTGATGGGCCATGCTAGATATGGGTTGTATATGCTTAGTCTAGAAAACATAGATCTTCAAACCTTCTAGACAGTAGCTCCTAGAAGGGGACAAGACCACCTCGGGCACTAGTGTCTATACTAGACAATAGTGTTTGTACTAGACACTAGTGTCCTAGCAGTGAGTCCAAATCTAGCTCTTTCAGGGTATGATCATGTCACCTTCACTTTTCTTTATCACTCTAACTTTGTTTTAGGGTTTTCCTATCACAACTATACCTGTAAAACAAAGCCTAACTACATACACAAAGCTCAATGACACATTATATGGAATAAAATATGCACAAGCTTGAGTTAGAATGACCTTGACAGTTACCTTATTGTGATTATCACTGAGTGTTTCATTACATTTCAGACTCTATGTAGTTTTGTTTTGTGTGTGTGTGATAGAATCGTTTCCCTTGAAACTAGGTTTCTCTTGTTTCAGTCGCACCAAGATAACAAACTACAACTAATTTTCCCCCAAGATAATGTGTGTGATGGAATTCAAAAATTTCCCTTCCTATGTAGTGAATAATGCAACCCAAATGCAACCCTTGAGTGTTCTTTTTTCCCAAGTAGTAGATAGAAGGTATTAGCCCAATTGTCTAGTTTTCCTCTTACCCCTTAGAATAGTTAGTAAGTTGTGTATACATATGATTTCGTTGTTTGAATTTCGACATTATAAACATTAGAAGCCAACTGAAAGTGATCAATACAAACTTAGAAAAGATAAACAAGTGATGGACCAAGCAAAGGGATAGAAACACCCACATGGGGATAGTAGTATTGACTACTACTGTCAATTATTGGGCGCTAATGTTTTGAAATATACAAAGATAAATAAAGAAATATTCAGCTAAGTAACACATTATATGATGTCTAAAAGTAAAGAAATAATTGAATAAAAGCATAGGATGAAATCATTTAAAGAAAAAACAATGTCAAGTATAAAACAAACGAGTGTTGTCAATGTCTAGTTTTCTTGCTTAGAATCACACATATAACAACATACTAGATGCCTAATGTAATAATAATATGAGCATAATTTTTTGTCTAGATTTTCCCCCACTTTATGTTGGTGAATGAATATTCAATAACATAAAGTAGATAAGAAGAATTTAACTTGTGGAGAGTCAAAGAAGATTGTAAAGTTTTTAATGTTCCAAATTTAAATTGTAGGATGTGTATCGTGGAGTCTAAGAGAGGATGAGAACCCTATGGGTGACTTGTGTACGTAGTGAAAAGGATACCTACATGTGGAACAAAATATTGCATTTTCCTAAGCTTTTTATGCTTGATATTTCTCCTAGTTCCATTTGTGTTGCCTTTTGTCAAGATAAGGATTGACTTGCAAAAGGAGAAAAGTGTAGTCAATTCTCATAGAATAGAAATTGAACTTTAAAATAGAGAAATCAAAATAGATATGTGTAAGATAAACACATGAATCAAGGATAGAGTACACTTGAATTTCAAGAGATAAAGGATAGATTGATCTTGTGTATTGTTTCCTTAGAGATGGTTGGAAGGGGTTGAGGGTGATCAATCCCTGAGATGATGTGAATACTCATAGGATTTAGGTGTCCTACCACTAGAGGAAGAGAGTTAGGAGAGCAGTCAACTTTTCCCTTCGTCAATGACACTTCCTCACATATAAATGTCATTGTAGATGGTCACCAACCCAATAGTAACTAGCCACGGATGGCACATTTTTATAGACATATCATTATCCCTACATATGTCCTAGGTACCACTCTTTATTAAATATTGGTAGGAAAAATGTGAACCTAGAAAGAAAAGCAATTATTTCCCTTACCCAAAATATGAAGCATGTTATTGATTTTGTTCTTTTTTCTAGATAGTAAACTGGAGTTGAGTTCATGTTGCTAGATTTTGTGTAAAAATATCATCGAGAAACTGTGCCAATCGTTAAATACCTATTTTTACCCCAAATAAAAAATTAAACATGTGGGACACTAGTGCCCACCGTTATTGTCTGATTTGGGTGCTTATGTCCATTTTTTGTTTATGGCCCATGTATGATTCTGAAACATTTTATAAGTCCTTATTCTTCACAATTTTACTCAATACCATTTTGTCTCTTGATTATAAACTACTAAGAGGGTGAAATAATCACTTGATGGTTTCCCCCCTTGTCTAGATTGTGTGAGATGGATCAATGTGAGCATAGCCCAAATGAGAGAACTTGAATCTAATGTGCACATATGAAGAATATTTCCTGTAGGGGGAATAGGTATGTGTACGGTAACAACCATGGCACATGCAAAATAATGGAAAGAAGGCCAACAAGAACTGTTGGCGATAAAGAATCATGACATAATGTAATATAAACAAGTCAAACACTACAATAAAACATTAAAACGATAACATAATAGCTAATGGAAAACATGAGACACCACTCAGGATGTCACAAGAGAATTGAGGCCTTCAAGGCCATACAAGTAAACAAGCAATCATAGAGTATAACCTGCAAACAATGGAAAACAAGTCACAATCATAAAAGACAATACACAAGCATAACAAATAACCATGGTTGGAAGTAAACCTACAAGATAAATTCTACACATGAAGCACTTTTTAGCATGTTTGAATAATGGATAGTATAGACACCTTAAAATATCACATTACATATTCTAAACCTTTGAAATCATCGTGTAATTACTTCACATTAAATTACGACTATTTTCGATCACTTTGGATATTTTCCACTATTTTCTGACCTTTAATGGAATTCTACGACATTGTTTAGAATAAACTTCTAATCATTCCTATCACTGACACAAAGGTCTCATATTATTAAATATTTGTGTTATGGACCTTATTACATTCATATTCCATTCCTAGTATTAATTAATTAATCCTATCACTATTATTATTCATCCCCTATCCCATTAGCTAATTTTATTGGCCAATGTAAATATTGACTTAATTAAATAAATCCTACATATATCCATTTCCACCACACCTCTTATCCACTTTCACTTCACTAATTAACATCTCAAGTTAACTAGAGGAAAAAAATCAATTAAATATTAAATCATTAAATATATGTAAGAGAACAAGTTTATATTAAATCAAATCATGTATTTGAGTTAGCTAAACATATCTCATAAAGCATGCATTCAAAAATTAAAGAAAATCTCCCCAAAGATAAAATTCACGTCTCTTCTTTGGTGAATAAAATAAAATATATGGAATTAATATTTATCATCTTTAGAAACTTTGAAATTTGCATCATTATTTTTTCTAATTTCCATTCAATTCTACATGTTGTCACATTTTCCAATTGATCATGAATCACCAATCAAATCAATCATCAATCACTTTACTCGTAGCTGAATTCTACTTCCTTTTGGAACATCTTTAGAGCATCCAAAAAAATTTGATCTAGATTTTCAACAAGCTTGGTGCTTCATTCCAAGCTTTAACAGTCTCATCCGAGGTTACAAGGAGATACGAAGAAGGATCAATTTTGTAATTTATCATTTATTTTCTTATATTGTGTAGTATTTCTTTGTATACATATATTATTTCACAATGTATATATTTAAATGAAATAGAAATGAAATTAGTAAATATTGCAATGATAACAACTAAATGTGGAAAGGTATGGAAGGTAGATGCCCCCAAGAGCCTCAATGGGATTGGTAGAGAACAATTTCAAACATTGTGCATCATGTGATAACTTGTATATCACTTGTATTCACTTTAAAGTACCATGTGAGTGTGCATGTTTATATGTAAAAGAATACAACATACTATGAATCAAGCTAACATGATAGGTAAAATTCAACATGGAATAATATAAAGAAGCAAAGATACATTCAATCCAAGGTGTAAGATAATGTTTTTTTTTGTATATATCTAAATGTTTTTGGATTATTAGAATATGAGATGCTATGACTAAGGGAAGGGAAGAAAGGTTTCCGCCCAGGGTGTATGTGTGTAAAGTGAGGTTCATGTGGGTAAGTGTGCCTGTAACAATAATGTGTTTGAACCTAAAACAAGAGTGTGTCATTAGGTAACTAGGGGGGAATTAGATGCCCCCCAAGTGTAAGTATCATAGTGATATATCTACTGAGGACAAAGGGCGAGATCCAACTATCTATTAATGTGAAAGAGGAATGCATGTGAACATGATCCATAGATCTATTTTTATGTGAAAGTGCATGTGTCATGACATGTAGAGTAGGGACTATGTTGTGCATGTGGAGAATGAAACCATGAAGTGGGCCTAGATGACCATGTGTAGCATGTATCCCATGTGGGGACCTAGTCCTATGAGGTGGGCTATGGGGCTGATAAAGATGTCATGTTATAGAAGCAACAATAACATGTCAAGGATATCTAGGTGAATATGTGGAACTATCACTAGAAGTGGTAGGAGATCTAGATACTGTAGTAGTGTATGTCAAAGACACGAGACTATCATCAATATGTGCAGAAGTGGTAGTAACAAATGATGGGGAGATGTGGTGGTGATTTTCATTTGGGATAATGGAAATCCAATAGCTCACAAGAAAAATGATAAACATGCATTACATTTGAAGGTAGGATGCACCATAACATTTTTAACAAGGTGGATACCAACAAAAGCATCAATGTATATTCTATGTGATGAATAGGAAGCATGAAAATCTACATAAGTGAAAGTAATAACAAATGAAGAAATATCTGTAGTCCCAACAAGAAACCTAAGAGGATGATCAGAAGATGATAGATGTGGAACCATATGATAAGCATGATTAGAAGAATATTTAGGAACCACTTTGTCATATTTAGGTAATGGATCATTAAAAATCTTGAGTTTTCCATTATCATTTGTAGATTTAGAAATAGTGGGTTCATGCAATTTGAGCTCAATAGTATCAATCAAGTTCTAAATAAAAATTTTGAACTTAAAACATGTCTATCATTGTAATTCTCATTACATTTATGATAATCATACTATACATTTTCATGAAAATTCTTACCACGAGGATGATTAAGATCTAGCTCAAGAGGGAATGGAAGAGAAATCATATTGTTTTCAAAGAGCTTAGGCAATAAGATGTGAGGTGGATATGAAAATCTAGTAAAGATGTGTCATGTAGGTTATATTTGGAGCTTTTTTGGCTGAGATACAACATTAACAATAGGATTAGGCTCATTATATTTGCTCTTAAAGGCATATTTACTTTGGAATTTGTTACTAGATTAATAGAAAGTATTATCATCATACTTAAGTTTTCCCATAGAAATTAACTTATGTTCACGTTATTTCAGAGTATGACATAAATGATTAAAATAATGAAAAGAATACAAGAGCAAACATTATTATAGAGGAGGCAAGATACTTTGGATAAATAGATCTTGCAATTCAAATTTAGCCAATTCACTGTTCATTTTATTACGATTATTCTTATAACCCAAAACATAACCACTATGATGCTCATTATATCCTTGCTTCATTTTATTCATTTGTGCATATGATATTTTGGTTCCAATGTTCATAGAAAAATGTGCCTAGAATAAGTTTTCTAAAGGATTTAAACATCTAACAAAGTGTAGATTTAAATCATAGAACCATTGTAAGAAATACTCTTGTAAGCTCCTAGGAAACAAATTTGTCAATAATGTATCATCAAAGTCATAATCCAATCATGCAACATAAAATAATCTAAGATTCTCTT